>JAKCPB010001271.1:0-88691 GCA_021442155.1 Cymbidium sinense | reverse complement strand
CCAAGCCACTGATAGCCATAGTCTTGCTGAACGGGTAAATTAGCTAATATTGTGGATAAAAAAAATAATTTTTGGCATCTCGTCTTTCGTATTTATGACAATCTTCATTTCAGGTTAGAAGAGAAAAGATCAGTCAAAGAATGAAACTGCTTCAAGATCTTGTTCCGGGTTGCAATAAGGTATGCTTAGTATAATTTGGGGAATGAATATGATAAAAACTAGTTTGTTTGTTTAAAATTTCATTTTTTTGAGGAATTTTCATATGATAGATAACTGGAAAAGCACTCATGCTTGATGAAATCATAAACTATGTACAGTCATTGCAGCGACAAGTTGAGGTATGTGACTACATCAAAATGATATATGAAATATACTTTGTTCAAGTACTTCAACAACTATTTCTTTCTCTTCTTGTTGCAGTTCCTCTCGATGAAGCTAGCCACAGTGATTCCACGGCTTGATTTCAATTTGGATAATGTCATCACAAAGGAGGTAAAAACTGCAATCAGTTTCTGTGCTCAGTTTATGTATTATATATGTTTTCTAAACATGGCTTTTTACTTAACAGTTTTCAACAAATCAGGCAAAAGCTTCTGTTTCAAATTCACTTCATCCTATAGGCAATTTAGCTCCTGCATTTCCTTTTGGTCACCAATCCATGGAAGAAAATCCTTTTCCTCTCACTGCTTCAAATGCAATTGAGTCAAATTGCTCCATAAATCAATACGATCCAATTCTTTATCAACCTTCAAGCATGGAATCATCTCTTAATATGTTTGGTGGTGCTGCCTCTCAGGTTTTTAATAGCTTAACAAAAATAAACTACAAGATTTATAAAGAATGATAAATAATAACTTAGTAGAGTGATTTGATGTATTTTTGGTGCTGTGCTATTTCAGGTGGGGAATTTTTTGGATGATGTGTTTCATAATGTTATCCAAACAGGCTTTGGGCAAAACCAGCAGACCCATGAGATTGGACTGTCCTCACAAAGCTTTCATGGTAATCAAAATAAAAGTTTTTTTTTTTTTTTTTGTTTAACTTACATGAGTTTGATTATTGGATGATGGAAAGTTATAGTTGTAGATGATTTTCTACAGGACAATTGCCAACGACAAACATGAAGATAGAGTACTAATTGTGTTAATCTCCATTCAACTTGCAAGAACTCTTTGTATATTGAGTTATCTGCATGGAGTAACTATAGTATGATGATCTAGATTAGCAATTTAAGTGTGGTTACAGTAGCTTTTATCTAATTTCCTTTTTTTTTCCTGGGTTACTGATTGCTGCCTGGTTTTTGTTCAGTAGCCATTGTAAGATCATGGTTGGCTACTGGCAAAATGGCATCTGTGGTGCAATTATATGTCTTAACACCACATTAAATGTGTAATTTGGTGAGAGTGAGAGTTGGAGAGGAAAGGAGAGGGTGTAGTGAGGGAAATTGGATTCCATTGCAGCCACTTTGTTTGTATTAAAGTTGACTGTATTACTATCTATTTATTGAGTATTTTCTAGTTGTTGCCTTAATACTCTTCAAATTTTTACTATAAGGTAATTTGATTGCTTGAAATTAGAAAAATAACTTTGATATTTGTTATTTCTGTCATATGGCTGGATGTAGTTTGAAACTAGTTGTTGATTCAAATTTTATATATCTTTTCAATACTCTTGTTAAGGACTTGTTCATTTAGTTACTTGTGAATAGAAATGTTTTAAATGAACATTACATGTTTGTAGACTTTAAAATTCAAATTAATTTTTACTTATATTCAGTAAAATTATATTCAATCTGATTAACTCATTGTTTTTTAATCAGTTTTTTATTTTCTTAAAGTGATCTAATGTTCTCACACTAAATGAGAAAAGTAAAATCATTTTTAAAAAAAATATATTTTTGATCTACAAGCAATCAAATCAGCTTTTATGATCTGTGGTACCTGTGATGTGTTGTGAGGAATTAGGAATAGCTGAATGAGTGGATTAATTTGTGCATTAGCTGTTGAAGTGGTAGGGGTCCATTGGTCCTAATCCTTCTGGTCTTGAAAAGGACCTCACATAATAAAATCTCAAGTTCTCTCTTCTCTTTGTTCTTATGAGCAATGATTTTTTTTCTTAAAATTTATTTTCTTTCAGAGCCAGTTATCACTGAAATTAAAATACCACCACAGCCTTCTTCACCAACAAAATATTCAGCACAAAATAAAGTTTTCATTAATCTTATATATAGATATTAGTAGATGGATGTTTGATCATATGAGAAGAATTCTCTCTCTCTCTCTCTCTCTCTCTCTCTCTCTCTCTCTCTCTCTCTCTCTTATTTTATTTTATTTTTTTTTTGAGATGAGATTCTTAGCTTAGCCACACATCAGAACTGCACATGAGAGATTAGAAAGGCCAAAATTCTATCTATATGAAGAAGTTATTACTAACCACCTCTGTTTAAAATAATAAATAGCCACATCAGTAAAAGAGAATTTGGATGCCAATAACAAGCTTCTATTAGATTTAATAAATTTAGATATAAAGATTGGAAAAATGATAAAGTTTGATCTTATTATTATGTGCTGTCATCATCATATTATCACATTATTGCTACTTTATTATGATAAAAGTATGTTTTTTTCACCCATCGCTCTTAGCTTTGGCATGGTATGGTTGAACTCCTCAACTGTTTGATTCCTCATCGAGGCGATCTCGACAAAGAAGTGGACTCAAAGACTTGGATACGTCACAGGCCCCTGACATTATATTGAAAGCTACACATCACACGCTGATAGTCCGGATACCCTATCTCTAAAAAAAGTATGCTCTTCAAGGAGAGAGCCAAACTTACAAGTCATTTATGAAGACAAATATTAGTATTATTATATTTTTAAAAATGAATATATATTTTCATATAAGTGAAGCGTTAGAAATATAAATATCAAATTTTAGGTGTCAGGCATATAAATATATAAGAATTATTGCGTTGTTAGAGGTAGAAAGTTTTACGCTACTTTGAAATCCAAAGACACTATTTAAAAGAAAGAAACAAGAAAACCAGAATTTTTACGTGGAAAAGAGGGAAAAATCACGGAGCCTAGCCCAATATAAATCTTTCACTATGTATTTGTTTTGGAGTACAAGTTTTCCGATAGATTACGAATAGAGAAGGGATGACAATGAATCAGAATCAGCAACAACAACATATAAGAAATGAACAATGGGTCCGACCGACGATGAAGGTCGTCGGATGGTGACCAAAGCGTCGAGATCGCGATGACGTATAGGCCGCGGATCGGGCGGTGACGATGACCGGCGATGATGGTTGACGACGATAATGACGACGAGGCCATCTGGCAATGGGGCAGTGACGAACCAACCACGAGATTGACGACGGCAGCGATCAGGCGGTCCGGACGCCGGCTGGCGGTGGTTGGTAACCAACTGCCGGCGACAGGTGGCAATTATGCTTGGAGGATTTTCAAGCTTTAGAGCTCTCTCCTCTCTTGCTCCTCTATGAAGAATGAGCTATTTATATGGAAGTGACGCTCAGAATACATGCAAAATTGAACCACTCCATCGACGGCTCAAATGATTCCTTTGATCATATGATGTATTTTGTGTATTTGAATGCTCAAATGAAGTCGAATGAGATTCGAAATTGTTAGATCCCCGTCAAGACGCCGATTTGACTAAACACTCCATGTTTAAGATTTGATTGATAATAAACGCTGATCTCGGTTAGTTTTGATTAATCGACGCCGACATCAAGATTCGTTCGACTAAGAATTTTCGTGTCATATCATTGCTCTATTTTGGATGATATTATCTCAATCATCTAAAAATATATATGTCGAATACTTGAAAATAGCAGATTCTTCAATGAAATTTGCGGGTCCATTAACCATACATTTTGAGAGAACATATCTTCATGAGAGCACAGGATTATGATCACGAAAGCGGATGTAGGGCCGCGAATGTGTACGGGTAAGCACGAGCGCAAGGTTTCGGGATTATGTACTCATCCGAACATTTACGAGTGCTTGCAATAGTTTGAAGTTGGTTCATTGGACGCCAAGAAGGTGCAAGAACCGTGATGGCGGGTCAGAAGTGTCGGGCGAAAACCACGGTCTGCCAGTCGACGCTGAACGAGGATGGGGTCACGCTGGGCCAAAGGGATCGGTGGTCGCGGCTAGAGCCTTCTGCGCAGTCGGAATGGATGCTGGCCATGGTCTGGAGCTGGTCAGCTGACGGCCGAACGCTGAGAGTGAGCGCACGCGGTTAAGCTACGGCGAGCTCAGCGAAAACATTCATTTTGTTTGGCTCGTTATGCTAGTTTTGAGCGATTTTTTTTCCTTTTGACCTTTTGCCTATGGGTCTAAAAAATCCCAGGTCAAGTGGAGAAGGCACACTGCTCATATACTGGAGTGTCTCTCTTCTTCTTAAGAGGAGGTCGTTCGGAGGTAGTCAAGGCCCGTGGTACATACGCCATGGTTCCGGTTTTCCCTCGAAAGAGGCGTCAATTGGCCTCGTCGGACCGACCGGGTTTGAAGACGATCAAGGCCCGCGGTACATACGTCGTGTCTACAATTTTCTCTCGAAAGAGGCATCAACTGTACTCGTCGGACCGACCGAGTTCGGAGGCGATCAAGGCTGCGCAGACATACGTCATGTCTACGCCAAATAGAGTCAATCAGACGCCGACCAACCAGGTTGAGGCGATCAAGGCGCGACATACGTCGTGCTTTTTTCCTCTCAAGAGCGCCAACCGTACTCGCCGACCGACCGGTTGAGGCATCATCGCCGCATATACGTCGTTTACACTTTTCCCTCGAAAGAGCCAATCTTGACCGACCACCGGAGGCGATACGGCATGCCTACAATTTTCCCTCGAAAGAGGCGTCAATTGTACTGGTCGGACCGATCGGGTTCGAAAGCGATCATCGGCGATGATAACCGGAGATTGGGGTTGACGCACGACGATGGTGGCGGCATCGCTGGTGCGGCGAATTAGCGCGGGTCGGCGAGGATAACCAGCGATGATGGTGGCAACTCATGATATATCGACAATGGTCTGACAGCGGTGGCGATCGACGGTATTACACGACGGTGGTCGATAAGAAGAACCCATGACCTGTCAGCGGTCAGGCGTCAAATGGACGCATGTGATGCGGGCGGAGATGGTCCGGCATGGTCGAAGAAGGAGATCGGCGACGAATAGGCGGGTGACCAGCAGCTACCGACGGGTGGTCAGCAATTAACCGGTGACCAGTAGCGGGCACGGCATCGAGATTGGCGGGATGATCGTCAAGATTATCGGCCATGGTCCGGTTTTCTTTGACCTATCCGAGTTTTTTAAGAGACTTCGACGTTAACCTGTATGGAAGAGGTCAAATTGAATCCGCCAAGGATTTTTGACATATCCGAGGTTGTTTGTCAGAGTGTTACCAGATGACATTAACCTGTAGAAGAGGAATCCGGTTGAGAATTTTGACCTATCCGGTTGTTTGTTAGAGTGTGACTTCGATGACGCTAACCGTATGGAAGAGGTCGAATCAACTGCTTGAGATTTTGACCCATCGGAGGTTGTTTGAGAGTGTGACTCACGCGTTAACTGTATGGAAGAGGTCGAATTGAATCCATTGAGGATTTTTGACCCATCCGAGATTGTTTGTCAGAGTGTTACTCGATGACGTTAACCTGTGTGGAAGAGGTTGAATTGAATCCGTCGAGGATTTTGACCTATCCGAGGTTGTTTGTGAGAGTGTGACTTGATGACGTTAACCTGTATGGAAGAGGTCGAATTGAATCCATTGAGGATTTTTGACCCATCTGAGATTGTTTGTCAGAGTGTTACCCGATGATATTAACATGTATGGAAGAGATTGAATTAAATCCACTGAGGATTTTTGACCTATCCGAGGTTGTTTGTCAGAGTGTGATTCGATGACGTTAACCTGTATGGAAGAGGTCGAATTGAATCCATTGAGGATTTTTGACCTATCCGAGGTTGTTTGTCGAGTGACTACGACGCTAACTGTATGGAAGAGGTTGAATTGAATCCGTTGAGGATTTTTGACCTATCTGAGGTTGTTTGTGAGAGTGTTACTCAATTACGTTAACCTGTATGGAAGAGGTCGTGGGAAGTCCACCAAGAACCTTTTGACCTATCCTAGGTTATTAGCCAAAGTGTTATTTGACTTCTTACCTGTGTGGAGTAGGTGCAGAGTTTTGACCTATCTGAGGTTGTTTGTCAGAGTCTTTGCTCGATGACATTAACCTGTGGAGTAGTGCATTGTTTTGACCAATCTGAGGTTGTTTATCAGAGTCTTCGATGACATTAACCTTGTAGAATGGGTCAAATCAAAATATTTGTTTGAGCTTGTAGCCAAAGTTGCTCCTTTACCTTTATCTTTCTCATTGGTATTATTGAGTTGCTTCTCGAACCGATAATCAATTAGATATCCATAATATCGATTTGGATAATCTTTTGAGATTAAGAGTTGCCCCCCCCAGTTTCCGACAAAATATGAAGGAATGAAGTTTGATAATTTTCATTCTTCGCAGACTCCTTAAAAGCTTGAAATGCTCCAGGATGGTGGTTTTGATCTTGTTGGAAAACTTGGTCGCCATACAAGATAAAATAATGTGAATCGCTTTTCCACAGACTGCCAAACTATTGCTAGAAAACCATGGTAGAGTGAAAGTTTACTTTAGCCTTGTTGTGAAATCCAACACACACATAAGTATTTAAAGAGTGAACAAGAAAACTCTAGAATTTTTACATGGAAAATCTCGAAAAGAGGGAAAAATCACGGAGCCTAGCCCAGTATAAATCTTCCACTATGTATTTATTTTGGAGTACAAGTTTTCCCGATACGGGATTACAGAATTGCATATGAGAAGGGATGACAATAGGAATCCTAAAATCAGCAACAATATATAATAATCTTGAACAACGGCCGAACGATGAAGGTTGTCGGGATGACCACGAAGATGGTCGCCGAGGATCGGCGGCTGTGAGACGATTTAGGAAGATCGGCGGCGATGATGACCGACGACGATGGTTGGCATGACGATGCGATCGGCGGTAGAGTATGGGCGGTGACGAACGACGGCGGAGAGACAACAAAGGATCACGGCGACGGCGCGGCGGCATGCAGAATAATGGTCGACGACCGGCCGAGTGGTGACATGATTATGCCTGAGTGATTTTCAAGCTTTAGAGCTCTCTCTCTCTCTTTCGCCTCTCATATGAAGAATGATGAGCTATTTATAAATTGGAGGAGCATCTCAGAATACATGCAAAGCAACCACTCCTCTCATCTGACGCTCAAAATGATTCCTTTGATCATATGATGTATTTTTGTATTTGAATGTTCAAATGAAGTCGAAATTATGAGATCTTGGGCTTGTTAGCTCATCAAGACGTCAATTTGACTATAAATACTCTATGTTACGAAATTGATAATAAGTCATTGATCTCTAGTCTTGATTCAAAATGATCGACATCAAAATTCGTCCTTTGACTAGTAAAATTTTCAGGATCATATCAAGAATCGTTCGTAAATTTTTCAAAAAGATAACAAGAAGGAAAAATCTAGCTTTATAGTAGCATTAATTATAATAAATAAAAGATAAGTTTGATAAAACAAATTATCACTTCAATCATATGTTGTCTTGCATAACTAATTTATAAGTCATAATTAATCATATATGAAGTTATATAAGAGAGTCTCTATCATATAAAACATTCATAACAACTTTCATATGCATAATTAATACATGAATACACACAAAGAAGACACTCTATCTACATTAGTTCAAAAATCAATTAAAAACTTTTATAACCCCTATATATATATATATATATATATATATATATATATATATATATATATATATATATATATATATATATATATATATATATATGCTTCATAAATCATAATGATAGCTTTTTTTTTTCAAATTTTTGAAGGGCATTGAAATGTACGATTGAAGAAGCCATGGAGGGTTATATGTCATTGTCTAGGCTGCCCCTCAATACAAACAAACAGAAAATGCAAGCATTTTTATACTTTATTTGTCCAATCTCTCTCTCTCTCTCTCTCTCTCTCTCTCTATATATATATATTCATTTCATTTTTGCTTTCTTTTTCCTTTTCTCTTTACTTGATGATAAAAGATCATATAAATTCATGATTTACATAGATAGAAATGAGAATGAGTCTATTTTGATGAGCTAATAAATTCGAGTTGAGCTAATTTTGACTTAACTCGTTTTGACTTAACTCATCAACTAAAATTAGATTCATTTAAAACTATTATATAATACATCTTAAATGTGTTAAAATTAAAAATTTTATTTTTCTTCCTCATCTCAACTTATTTTCAAGTATTTCCTTTTAAATTCTTATTCATCAATTATATAGTATTTTATATTATTTCTTTGAATTAATATAATCCTATTTTTTGAATAATAAATGAGTCTATGGCTCATAGAAGCGCTTGAACTGGATTAATTAGTCAAATTCACATTAAATTAAATTTACAATCTCTGATTCAAATCATAAAATTTTGTAAGTAAAATAATTTTTCAATTTAAGGAAAAATCATAAAAATATATTTCAAATTATGCAATTTTTCTTCTTAAACAATCAATCATTCATCATAAGAAAAAAAAAACACATTAATCAAGTAAAATAAATTAAAGATGATAATAATTAAATAAATTATAAAATTTATTAAATCAAAATTTAAAATGAATTATAAAATTTTAATTTTATTTAAATTATTCACACTACCAAACAAACTCATTGAGTTAGGCATTATAGGCTTAGACAGCAAACAGTGGTCCCTTCTATTTTATTATATGATGTTCTCTCAACCATAAAGACAGTAAAGATATGGAATTCGACAAAGCACCTTCCTTAAAATATAATTATAGTCCTTCCATAACTTATATGTCTCCATCAAATTATTATTAAATTTCCAATCAAATTAATTCATTTTTATTTATTTTTAAATTGGTACTATTTACCTACTATGCTCCTCTAATTCAAAATCTACTATGGACATAAAGACTGTAAATTTGTACTATGATATGAAGTGACTTTTAATACAATTAAGATCACATTCATAGAGTTCAAGGTTTTGTTAATAATAACATAGGTACCTATCTTCTTAACTGGTTGATGGGAAGCCCCTGACCGTGTCCCTCCTGGAGGTTCCTTCTGATATCAGGGAATCATGACGTTTAATGCGACGCCAGATTGTGCTGACAATACATTCATTATCCACCCAAATGCAAGTGTGTGGATACCCTTCAAAATAATAATAATAATAATAATAATAACATAGGTAGAGCAAAGGACAATTTGATGTCAATCAATCTCTATAAACATTTCTTTGTTATGTAAGTCTTCTCTAAGGGATGTCTATACTCTTAGACTCAAATGTTCATTTACCTTTAAGAGGAAGAGAGCATTAAGAAAGTTCAAGAAAAGTAGTGAAGATTTTTAAGATATTTTGAGGATTTTGATTAACTTAAGTGAGAGAATGGGCTTCTAAGGTGAGCATAATTCTTAAGGGGATAAAGCTTTGGAGAATGTGAATTTAAGGCTTTTTAATGAAGATGATCATTCTATAAGAGGAGGGCAAGAATTGAGACGACTGTGATCATTATTTCGGAGAGAATGGAGGATATGCCAAAGTGATGTATTCGCTAATGATTATGTAAATGTTAAATGTTGGTAAAAGATGTGTGTTAAATATGAAGAAAAGATTCGAAAAATGAATTGAGTTCAATTAGGTCAACGTAGATGATTCAATATAACATATATTGCTCAGATAACCCATGAAACAATTTCAACGTGATTTAATACACAATAATTGACCTAACAATATAGGTAAAATATATTATATGATTTATGACCCATTACTCACAATAGCAACATACAAAAAGTGCATATGATAACATAAAGAAAAATGTATTATGAGGAACTTTAGTATAAAGTAGTTTAGATTCAATGTTGGCAATAATGATGTTTGAGGATGGGGTTTCAATATTAAATAAAAAAAATATTTAAGACTATAATTTTATTTTATATAAAATAATATGAATGATAAGGATAGTAAACATTAAATTCTAATTTACAAAAATAAATAGGATTTTTTAGAGTTTTTTTTTTTATATATAAATAAAGGATAGAAACTTATACATTATACATAGAAGACCTATTGATTGAGATTTAAAATTTTATCAAAATCTTATTTTCTAAGCATATATATATATATATATATTATTAAATAAGAACTTACTATATCTTAAAATTTTTAAGGCATAAAAATCTTATACAAATTTGCTAGATCTTAAGGATTTGACGGTATAAGTGAACATAGAATGAAATAAAAATTAAAATTTATAAAAAATATTAAATATTACTTATGCAAAGTTCTATGCTTTTATATTATAAAATTTAATTTGAAAAGCTAAGATTGTAAGTAATGATAGTTTATATAATTTAATAATAATAATAATAATAACTAAGTAAGATTGATATATCTAATGATAGCAAGATATTAATAATGAGATCAAATCATATAAAAAATATTCATAATTCAAATAATGTTAATGAACTAAGATACATTTATATAAGTATATGTATTTCATTAAATGAAGTGGAGTTAAGGACTAAAAGGCAAAAATAAGTCACTTTGGATACTTATCATGTTTAAATAATTTATTTTATGTAATAATTCATATAGAATAATACTAAATGATATAAAAAATATAAATAAAATAAATTATATAAAAATAAAAATATATGCATGCTGATTGATGGAGTTCACCCTCTCATAATATTAGCTGAAGATGATAATATACTCGTGTATAAGCTGGTTATCTATTCATAAGTTTGAATATATAATATTACTATCGAAATACTTTAATTTGGACAATTAGAGGTTTATTATAGTTGTATTATATAGGAATGAAGTAAGAAAAGGTAATTATATGATATGATTTTCTTTCTTGCTTATGTTTGCACTAAATTAAGAAATGTTTCAAGCCTTTTTATATTATCATCTTTGAATAGAATAAATTGTTGAAAAAGTTTAATGTTATTTTTTGAATTTCCTTTATGTTAATGTAGCTTAATGATATGATCTATCCATTGAGTTATGCTTTAACCCAATTGATAAAGTTTATTGATTTCTTATTAAAATTTGTTTTAAAGTTATCTGATAGGCTACAATGGATAATGGGACTATATTAAATAAAAAGGATAAAGGGGTGGTCTTTCAAATTAAATAATAATAATATATATATTTTTTAATTCAACGGTAAGAAGGATGGGTCTATTTACTGAGCACCGAATTGTATCTAATAAAATAATAATAATTTTTAAAATTTTTAATCCTTTTTTTTCCACTCTAAGATAAGATAGTTGATGGCTTATTAGGCATTTCCCGATAAAAATAAATAAATAAATCCCATACTTGAAGCTCTTGAAAAATGAGACATTTTGGAGGCACGTGTGGATTTATTTAATAATAATGAATATTTTAAATTCTATTATTTGATTAGATGTAATTTTTAAAAAAATAGTATTACTTTATAATTGTCTAGATATATTCAATTTCTTTTTTTAATAAAACTCCCACAAAATTTAAAAAAAATAAAAGCTCTAAACTTACTTAATATTTAAATGTATTATCATCTAGGTCTCCTAATAATTAATTTTAAAAGAAATGAGCCTCCCTTCCATCCATTGGATTCCATGAAGTTGCAATGTTTGTTGTCGGCAGCTAAACCCTAATGAGTTGATCTGTTAATTTAATAGAAAGTTATAGTTGTTCCTTTATTATGAACATGTAATAAGATATTCATCCAATCCCAAAGCTTATTTTCATAATGATAAATAAATTTGATTAAATACATCCTAACTCAAATTCCGCAACAGCAACAATAATAACAAGAACGAGCTTTTATCACACTATATAGGGTCGACTGCATGAATTCTCATTTAATTCTGATAAACTGAAGTCAATTTTTATGCATTCTAACCAAATCTTTTTAGATATACCTCTAATTTTCTTACTATAAAGTGCAGTTATCTCATCAGAATGTTGATATTTTATGTGGCCAAACCATTTAAGACAGACTCTGTCTAATCTTATCCGACTCTGGAGCTACTCCAACCTTATCGCAAAAAATCTCATTTATAAAATTAACTAAACATTGGCATTTGATAAAATATTTAAACAAATCAAACCTATAATCCCAAAGGAGAGAACAAACCAACTTCTCACATTACTATCAAGCAATCACATGCCCCTTCATTATCCTTAGAATGAACAAAACTCAGCTGGATGACAATGAACAAACCAAAATAGCATGTGGCATGACATGACACAGCACAAGTCATGTTTTAAAAGAAAGTTTTACATACAAGTCACACAATTCTTATGTATTTGCATATCTAGAAATTTACATTTCTAACACTTTACCTATACATGAAAAGAAGTGTTTACTTTTAAAAAAGAAAATGATAGTGATATTTTGAGTATGTTCTAAAAGGAAAAAAAATTGGTAAGATTAGGAGAAATGTTTTGGTCACATAAACCACCGTCCATCTAACTGGAGAAGTAGATCGTTAGATTCTCTTTATGTTAAGAAGGTAGATAGACCAAAAGACTGGTTAAGATGTATAAAAATGATCTTAAGATACTTGAATTTAAAAGAATCACATATAGACACAAAGACGAAGGTTCTGAAGGACCACCTAGTGGGATTAACTTGTTGTTGTTGCTGTATATGTAAATATAAAATTTAGGAGTTATATATATGAATATATAAGAATTATTTGATATGGATGTAAATGACCCATTTAAAAATTTTAAAAAAGGGGGACCTACCTGTAAAAACAAAAAAATTAAATCTATCATAACTCAATCCTCCTACCATTCAATTAATGAAGAACTACCATGGCCCACAACCTGTAGCAGCATCTATTATCAAGAGGACAAAACCATATGAACTTACTTTTCTCTCCTCTAAAAAAATTATATATATAAAAAAAAACAATAGATTCTTCTTCTGTAAACCATAAGGAATAAAATTGTTGTTGAGCAGTCCACATTCAATTTCAATGTCAGCAAGAAGAGTATTGAGACAGTGTCTGTGATATATTTGAATTCTTGTCCCCTCTCTCCCTATATCTATATATATATATATATATAGCTTTCTTCTCCAGGCCATTCAATCTCTTCTATTTTACTAAGACCATAAGCCTTTCACAAATCACTTTCAACCAACTTGGCAAAAGGGGACCAAACTCTGATGTGTGCCCAACAGATTCAGATCAGTTTATATACAAAAAAATCAAAGGAAAATAAATGCAAGCTGTGCCACAGCTGTATGAAAATTCTCTCTAAGCCAATTATAATTTCATCTAAATTATATATATGATGCATAAATGTTTTTGAGTAGATTGGTCATGCTTAGAAAGGAAAGCTCAACTGTTTCATGATTGTGTTGGAGTTGCAAAAAGATAAGCAAGGTACCTAATTGGATGGGATTAAAATATAACTGGTTCTCCTCCAACAACAGTCTGTGTGAACAACAAACAGGATTACCTATAGTAGAAATGATTTTCAAGAATTTTTCTATATAGAATGGGGGCATAGAATCTTTTGGTCATTTCCATATGCTCTGCTCAAGTTGCAATATTTTTGGGGGGCATTTATATACATAGTAAACAATTCGCATATATTAACATATTTAATAATTAATTTTAATGATTACATAAATAGCACATAAATCTTTAATATTACATCAAAAATAATATACTTTTTAAAGTGACATGCACCTTTTCAAGCAGAATAAAAGTATTATAATTGTAAATATCAAACTTAAGTTGTTTAATATGTAAATATATAAAAATTGTGTGCTATGTATGTAAGTGAATCTCCCTTTTTTTCAGACATTATGATGCAAGCTTGAGAGGAAAGCAGATCAAGCTGAGAGTGATTATTCATGGTGCAAAACACAAGGCATTTACTATGGATTTTTAAAATATACTTTACCAATACAACAAGTGAGAGATAGGCATACAGAACTGAAGAGTTGATTGAGCCAATCTACAAAAGAAAAGTTGGGCTTATGGCGCACAAAAAACTTCACATTGCAGTCATATATGTTCATACCTGTACTACTTAAATGTTGCACTGGTCATAGGCATAAAACAAAGAATTGTGTCCAGTTTCAGCAGAAAATTCATCAACTTGCCTATCTTTTGTTGAGTGCGATTCTGCCAGTAATTGATTTAGTGTAACAATTTGAGACTCATATTTCTTCTTTAGTTCTTCAATCTCCTGATAAACCTTCAGTTTTCCTCTCGCGATTGAAGCATGTTTCTGCAGAAGTGGGGACTATATTTGTATAGATGAAAGTCGTGCAAAAAAAAAAACAAATATTGACTTGAAACTTGAAGAGAAGATTATAGAGCTGTAAGCTACGATGCTAACCACCACAGTTTACAAGCCACATATATCTCAAGACATTTTGACATGCATAAAAAAAGGTTTTCAGTCTAGAAAGCATTAAATTGAAATTCATTTCATCAATTCTGTCATGGATTTTATGATTGTCTATCGATCTTCTCACAGATTCTAACCATACAGCGCTCACAAACTTCTACAAGCTCAAACTCATAACTTTAAATTCAAATTCTGAGCGGTTCCTTCCTACGTTATTTAGTGCCTTAAACGTTACAAAATAAAGAAAATATTCCCTAAAACAAATACTCATTGTTAATTTCTATAAATAGGTCATTTCTTTAGATGCCTGTGAAGATTCCCCATGTGAAATTTTTGCTATGAGATTCTGTTTAACTCGCTATTCACAACAATCAAACTAAATGAAGACTTGTAGAACTTCAGGATTTTGGAATTACTTGTCTAAGGTTTTGTTGCGCTTATACCTCCTACAGGAGTAAGCGGTCCAAGCCTCATTTAGGTTTGGCCCATGTTCAAATTTTTGTCCTCAAACGATATGAAAATAACAATAACAATAATAATAATAATATACTTAAATAATAAAAATGAGAAAAAGGATATACTTATTTCTCGGGAATGTATTTTGATATTTTTTTATTATGTTTTGTAGTTCTCTCAAGGATATTCTAATAATAATAATACTAATACTAATAATAATAATATATTTAAATAATAAAAATGAGAAAAAGGATATACTTATTTCTCGGGAATATATTTTGATATATATTTTTTAACTTTTTGTAGTTCTCTCAAAGATGGACTACAAGCACCTTTTTTTTTAAAGAATTCTTTAAAGAAAAAATGCAACCATAGAGACCAACATTGATGAACTTGAATTGCGCTTAAGGAAAAATGACTTGGTTCACGGCTCTAAATGAAAGCTACATTGACATTCAAGAAGTAATAATGCCTTAAAATTTCTCTCATGTTGAAAATTTGAAAAATAAGTACAACTAAAATAAGAGATTTTTTTTGGACTATAATGCATCAAATATATGTTAATTGTTGGGAACATGAAAATTCATGTGTGATGGATATAAATTTTCGTTTGAATGATGAATCTTAAAGTAACTAAAAAATTCAAACCATTGTTTTACTTAAAAGGTTAAAATTGTTGGGGTTGAAAAAGGAAAAAAAAGAGAAAAAAGAGAGCTTGAAACAAAACAATCACGCATGAAAAAAAAAAAAGCAAGAAGATTTTTACGTGGTTCAACAAATTTGCTTACGTCCACGGCTGGACTAGGATCTCACTATTTTTCTTTCTCTTAGGAGGAGTTTGAGAGAACTCAAAATTTTTTATACAAAATATGCACCTTTGAAAAAAATTCCCTCCAAATAATTTAGGAGAATGCAAAATCCACGTGTCTTCAATCGATCGTGGAGGTAGAAATCCTCAAACTTTCAATCAACCATGAGAAAACAAAATTTGTGTGCCATCAATCGACAGTGGCATTGACAATCTTTAAGCCTTTAATCAATGGTAGAGATAGTAATCTGTGTGCCTCCATCCACTTAGTCTCCACCAATAGCAATCTCTCACTTAAAGACTAAGCTCCTAAATTATAGCAAACTCTCTTAACGTTTTTAGTACGATGCCTTTGTCTATCACGAGCAATGAAGGCCAACTGAGATCATGCACAATCTTAGTTTTGAGATGATCACTAGTTTGGTTAGCATGTCTGCGGGATTCTTCATACCAAGAATCTTCTCTAATTGCAGAGTTTCATTATCTGTCAGTCCTTTGATATAATGATATTGCATCTATATATACTTCGTCATTGCATGAAATACTGGATTCTTCGCAAGATGGATGAAGATTTGATTGTCACTTGAATATAGAGTGTTACTAATTTGCTGTTTTGTAACTCTTTAAAAAAATTATTTAGTTGCTCAAATTACCATATACTCTCCTTTAGTTGTAAACAATGCGACACTCTTATGCGTCATGATATCCAATTTATAATGATCCCTCCAAACATAAACATATATCAAGTGCTTTAACCATCTAGATCTCCTCCTAGGTCAGCATTTGAGTATCCCTGTAGAATTAATTTATTTCTTTTAAAACAAAGGATTGTACTTGAAGTACCTTTCAAATATCTCAAGATCCACTTCACAACTTCTCAATATTCCTCTCCTATGTTAGACATAAATCTGTTTACTACTACTGTGTGAGCAATATCTGCTTTGGTGCATACTTTAGCATACATTAAGCTGCCAACTATTGATGTATATGGTACCTTTTTCATACATTAACTATTGATGTATATGGTACCTTTTCATATACTCCCTCACTTCATTTGACTTTGGCGATTAGTCTTTGGATAGTTTGAAGTGATTACTTAGAGAAGTTACTTTTGGCTTTACATTCTGAAAACTAAATCTATTCAGAATCTTTTGAATATACTTCTCTTGGGACAACTCTAGAGTCTCTTTAGATCTATCTCAAGTAATTTTCATGTCAATAATTTATTTTGTTACTCCCAAATCTTTCATCTCAAATTCTTTAGATAACAACTTTTTCAACTTATTAATTTTGTCATGCTTGCTTCTGCAACTAACATGCCATCAATAAAAAATAACAAAATAATATAGGTTTTTTCAAACATCTTAATGAAGCAAAAGTGGTACATCTCACATTTGATGAAGTCATTTTGCACATAAAATCTTCAAACTTCTGTAACTACCTCGGTGCTTGAGTATAAAAGCTTCAACCATAAGCTCTTATATAACTTGCTCAGCATATCCTTCTTTGTTAAAATAATGAATCTTTCTGGTTGTTCTATATATATCTCTTTATCAAGATTTCTATGAAGAAATGTAGTCTTCATATCTAGCTGCTCCAAATATAAGTCTTCTGTTGTGACGATACTTAAGACCATTCTGATGGTTTTGTCACAAGTGTAAATACCCCTATGTAGTCGATTACATGCAATTTTGGAATCTCTTGACAACCAATTTGGCCTTATATCATTTGTTTATCGACTCTTTCTTTATTCTATATACCCACTTATTCTGCGGAGACTTTCTTATTCTTAGGAGGTGGAGCCAACATCTAGGTATATTTCTTCTTGATAGTTCATCTCTTCCTTCATGGCTTGCTCACTCTCCCTCTCGCACTATCTCAAAGCTAGCTCTCCATTATTAGTCAATAATAAGTAATGTAAGGAAGAGAGTACCTCTATCTAGGTTTAGATCTTCTTAGTGGAATAATTGATTATAGGATCCTTTGTGCATAAGCCTCTATAACAACTATAGGACTTTCTAGGATCGCATCATCAAAGATGACTTTTTTACGCTTCTCTTCACATTTTTTAATGTCCCTGTACAACTTTTGCTCATTAAATATTACGTTTTTAACTCTTATGACATTCTTATTCTGATTATCACAATGGTTTGAAGCATGGCCAATAAAGTAACATTTTCTTGCTTTAGCTTCGAGCTTATCTCTTGACTCAAAATCAACATGAACGTAAGAGACACATCCAAAAAATTTTAAGTGTGATAGTTGTACCTCTTTTCCTGCTCACTCTTCTTCAGAGAACTTTAATCTCAAAAGAATAGATGGTCCCTTGTTGATCATAAGATGTGTTAATTGCATCAACTAAAATATCTTGGGTAATCTTGAGTCCAACCTCATGTTTTTTGCTCATTCGTTTAGTGTTTGCTTCATCCTCTCAAGAACATCGTCGCTTGCAAAAAATTATCTTTAGCATGCAAATCTCATGTTTTAAGCAAGAGGGCTCTAAATTCACCGCTATCATACTCGTATCTATTATCCCACTCCAGACACTTGGCTTTTAGTCTTATCTGATTCTCCACTTCTACTTTCAACTTCTTGAAAATAGAAAATACGTTAAATTTATTTTCAAAAAATAAACACATATTGTCAGCGTAAAGTCATCAATGAAGGTGATATAGTAATGTGAGCCACCAAGGGATTGGACTAGAGTTGATCCTCAAACATCAGAATACACTAGTTCGAGCTTCTCATATTTGAAAGTTCTTGAGTTTTATAAAACTAACCTTCCTTTGTTTGTCAAGAATGCAGCCTTCACACATGTTTTAAGTCAATTGATTTTAGTTCCGGTAACTTCCCTTTTGATGCCATGATATTCATTCCTTTTTTATTCGTATGGCCTTTGATGGCATAGTTCGAGTTATCCGTCAGAATCGTCATTAATTGCCTTCTCTAAGATCATGTACAATGTTCGCACCTTTTTTTACCTCTTGGCACATTCATTACTCTCTTGATACTTTCCAAGATCTACCACCAAATGTTGTAGTGTATCCACGCTTATCGACCGCTCATCAAGATTAGGTTTCTTTTGAGACTTGGAATAAATCTTACCTCCTATAAGACCAATTTAGTCTCATTTTCAATTTTGATCTGAATTTATCCTTTTCCTGCAATCTCTAATAGCTCATTATCTGCCAAATAAACTTCAGTGAATTTTCTTACAACATAATTATGAAATAACTCATGGCAAGGAGTGCAATGGAATGACATACCTGAGTCAAGAATACAAAATTCAATAGAGCTCTCAACACAACAAACCGTACTTCAAACTCATCTTCAATTATTGAGTTTGTGGACTCCTCATCTTGTTGCTGATTTTTCTTTTTCTTTTTATTATTTTTTTTTTGTATCTTGCATTGACTTCGGAAGTGTCCTTTCTTCTGGCAGTTTCAATAGACAATATATTTACGATTCTTGAACTTGCCTCTAAACTTCAAACTTCGATGATTCTGATTTTGTTGTCTGCTTGGACTCCTACCTCTGTTTTTTATATTTAAGGTAGAGGTAAAACATTCACCAATCTACCTCTGCAAATGTCCTTGTTTATAATCAAATCTCGTACATCATTCAATCTCAATTTGGTGTTCAATGATCACCGTAACAGACCAACTCTCCAGCAAAGATGATAGCAAAATTAATGTCTTGACTTCATCATCAAACACGTTATATCTATAGAACTCAACTAATCACGTTGAACTCATTGATATGATCCGCAACCCATACACATCTCTATCTTTAAATTAAATAAACGATGTATGAGAAAAACCTTATTTAATGTTGATGGCTTCTCGTACATGTTTGATAGAGCTTTCATTAGATCAGTCGTCGTCCTCTCATTGATGATGTTGAAGGCGACGTCTCTTTCTAGCGCCAAACGACCAACTCCAAATGCCTAGAGATCTAATAGCATCCCAATCTTCTTGCTTCATTATATTAGGATGGAGATTCTATTTTTGAATAAAATCATGATATAAAACTTTGTGGAGTTTCTTCTGGTATAGATAATCTTCTATCTGCATCTTCCAAAAATTGAAATCCTTATCATCAAAATTTTCAATTTTGACATTCCCTTCGTCAATCATTTCACCTGCTCTTTCTTGAAAACTAGGCTCTGATACCAATTGTTGGAGTTGAAAGAGAAGAGAAAGGGAAAAGAGAGAGCTTGAAATAAAATGATCACACACAAAAGATAGATTTTTATGTGGTTCGGCAAATTTATTTACGTCCACGACCGCACTAGAATCTCACTATTTTTCTCTCTTACAAGAAGTTTGAGAGAAATCAAAGTTTTTTGTAGAAAATATTCTCCTTTAAAGTCTCTATTCATAAAGGGAGGAAGTACACAAAAAATATTTCAAATAAACAAATTCCCTCTAAAAAGTTTAGCAAAATCCATGTGACTTCAATCGGTAGTGGAGATAGCAATCCTCAAACCTTCAATCAATGATGCCAATCTTCAAGCCTTTAATCAACAGTGGAGATAGTAATTTGTGCCTCGCCCAATCGACCTCCATAAATAACAAAATAAATAGCAAAATGCTCGAATAAGATATAAGGTCCCACCAAATGCTCTACTTATGACATGGAGTTCGTAGATTCATAATTTAAGCTAGTGGGAATGGACCCAAATCCATAAAGTTATAGCAAAGCAAACTTAGGCCAAAACACCACACATTCGTCTGCAATGCACATCACACATTCAAGGAAGGAGACTTCTATCTCATTCCTTTAAGCAATAGTCGCAAAGAAAACCGCCACCGATTTAGTAGTTGAGAGGACTTCTATTTTGTTTAAAGTATTTATATTTATGTAAAATTAGATAATTACTATGAAAAAAATATTTAAATTTATTTCATAAGTTGATTTGACTTAATTTGAATTCAATAGGACTTAATTTCAATGGATTTTCAAGTATTAGTAGATCCTATAGATCCAGCGATCATACATATGAACAATATCATATATGATACTTGATTATACATACAATGTGGCTTAAGCCAACACCGAAAAGCAACTATAAAAGGTGAATCCCCCCATATACGCAATTTCTATAAGTATAATTTTCATCTTAAAATGAACTAATCATGCATTTGATTAACAAGTATATACATGATCATCTAGTTAACCATTTTTAAGCTTTTGACTTAAATATTTTTCTGAGTTTTGTTCCTAGCCACTGTATAGATTTGTGAGTTGATGGGGAGCTTATAAATGTCCCCCTCACTTTATTCCAAAGGATTATAGATCCATAACTCCTGTGCCGACATTTTAAATCATTTTGAGCCCGGTTTTAAATAAAAATAATATTTGAAAGACCAAGTATTCATCATTATGTCCTCAAGTATCTTATGTGGTGGTCTTACTTTTACACTCTCTAAAGAAATTTTGTTAAGTAGTTTTAACTATTTTATTTTTAATCATCATTTTTAAAATTGAAACTTTTATTTATTAGGTGATTTTCAATCATTGTTCAAGAAAGCTTTGATTTAGAATTTACTCTTATTTTGAGAGTTACCTATTCCTATAAAGATCAAGTATTTGTGATTGTGAGGTGTAAGGCTTGTCTATCATTAAGGAGTTGATCATTTTTAAAGATGAAACTTTTATTTATTAGGTGATTTTCAATCATTGTTCAAGAAAGCTTTGATTTAGGAATTTACTCTTATTTTAGAGAGTTACCTAAGTCCTATAAAGATCAAGTATTTGTGATTGTGAGGTGTAAGGCTTGTCTATCATTAAGGAGTTGAGCTTGTGATGCCAAGTTTGAATCCTAGGATTAGGTTTGGGCGTATACCAATTAGTTTGTTAAACTACTTAAAAATTATTGCACCTCTTGCTTTATATTTAGATTTATGTACCTGTCCATTATTATTTATTTCATTAGTTAACAAATCTTTAAATTGCTAAAGTGGTGCATGATATAATTATTCCTATACTTCAGCATTATGTAGATCTATAATATTGTGTTTGCATGTTTAATACTATCACTTAAGCATTATTTCATTTATGTCACCTTAACTTGTATTTATGTATCATCACATGATTAACTTGAGTTTTTAATTTAATTGAAATAGTTGATGTAGTTAACTTTATCATTTCTGTTGGGCTTATTGGTCAAGTAGTCACTTGCTCTTTTAATTTAATCTACACAACAACAAGTCTTCATCCCACTAGTTAAATTTGTGTGGTGCATATAATTAGATTAAGTATTTTAATTAAAATATATGAACTCTCATTAAGTGTTTAATGTGGGGATTGAATTGGTGAATTTCAAAAAAAGTACAAAATGTCTCATTACATGATCAACTCACCCATCTTAGTGTACCATTTGTTGGCTTTGAAAATTCACTGAATCTAGTGAGAAAGTTTTATTTATTTTGAATCAAACTTTCAAAAAGCACATTAGATTGCAAATAAGACAAACAAGAGAATTTGCCATCATTTTGCAAAAATTTTAGATCAAGATGTAGGTTTCCCATATGGGCAAGCACTTATGTTTAATTAGTGTACCATTTGTTGGCTTTGAAAATTCCAAAATCTAGTGAGAAAGTTTTATTTATTCTGAATCAAACTTCCAAAAGCACATTAGATTGCAAATAAGACAACCAAGAGAATTTGCCATCATTTTGCAAAATTTTAGATCAAGATGTAAGTTTCCCATATAAAGCACTTATGTTTAATTATCCACTCAATAATGAGAGAACTTTCAATTATGATTTGTTGTTAGCGTTTATTGAAATGTATATTATTTTGTTATAATCGAAAAATCAAATAGAACCAAATTTTTATACAATTTGATTTGGTTTGAAATCAGTTGTTCAATATTAGTTTTAATTAGTGAAATATTTAGTTTATGGATGGGTTAGTGAATCAAAATTTTGGATAAAACTAAAAAAAATCAATTAAATACTAGTAAATTAAAACCCATTTCACAATTCATATTTCTAGTTTCACTCAGGTCTTGTTATTCAGACTTCGGACTTCATGATTTGATGCCTCATATTAGACTATTATATAGTTATTAATAAATTCGCTTAGAATTCTTAATTTATTTCCTATTTTTAGATTTTCTTTACATCACTATATATTGTATAAATAATTTTCAAATATAACTAATTTTGATTTATTTAAAATCAAACTAAAATAATCGAACTAAACTATTAATCAGTTTGATTCAGTTTTACATACTATTTAATTAGTTTGATTTAAATTTTTGGAGATCCAAAATCAAATTAGTTTAGGAGTCGTTGTGAAAATGAACGATAAAAGGAATGTAAAATAAATACAAGAATCTCGAATACTTTATGGTTGTTTGGTTGTGTATAAATACATGAAAATTATTATTTTTTGTTTGGTTGAGTGAATATAAAGTAAAATAAATACCTAAATTCTAAATACTTTCTTGTATGTGTAAAGTAATTGTAGAATTTCATTTCTAATTGAATTATTAAATTGAAAACTTTAATATATATTAAAATAAAATCAATTATAAAATAAAACTATTTTGTTTTAAAAAAGATTTCTATATATTTATTTTGAAATAAAAAACTTCTTCATGATTTATATATTATAGATACATTAGAATAGAAATAACGAAGGCAATTTTTGAGGTGTTGACTTGGCTATGAAACAATCTTCATCAATAACAAATCATTAAAGATTAATCATGTAATACTCACAAGTACAGTCCTATTTTACAAAAATATTTTGTTTAGGGATTAAATTTATTATTTATTTTTGGCAAGGCTAAAAATTTTACTGCTCTATAAAAAAACAAGGCACAAAGTCCTTAAAGGGATAATCTCTATACTAATGCTCAAGGGAGCTATAATAAAACCTAAAGAGATTGATCCCCAAAAACTAAGAGTACATAAAAGGAAGAAATAAAAACTAAAAAAAAAAAATTTTCAAAAAAGTCCTGGCAATCTTCAAGAGAGCCAAGAGAGAACTTCAACTAGTCAACAAAAAATTGAACTTTAATCTAGAGGAATACCACCAAGGGCAAGAGAATCTTCACCTTGTAAGGTTAATCTAAAACCTGGATACTCAACTAAGGGATGATAATGGAATTGTGCTTTCTACAAGCATTCTTACCACCACTACAAAGGTAATCTCTCATTTATTCTAAGTTAAAATTTTCTAGAATAGTATTTTTTTATACAATTTACTTTGTGAAAATTAAGTTTAATTAAATTTTCACTATTAATCTTGGATCCAGTGAGAGATAAAAGAATGCTTCTTCGTTGATCTTGGATCTAGAGTAAAATGAACGCTCTTTAAAACTTAAAATTCTAGGAATTTGAATGTTGAAGACCTCCACAATTGAACTTGATCCCATCAATCTTGGATTGTAACATAGGAGAAGAGTGCATATGCATTAAAATACATAAAAATTTAGCAAAGGTGTTATGCAATTATTTTAAAAAATCTAAAATCTTAAAGAATTTCATTCAACAGGTATTCCATCCTGCTGATCATGGCTGAATTCTAGTGTGAGTTCTTGGAAATAAAATCTTGAATACTCTATTTTATAGCCGAGGAACCAAAATCTTGGCACTACAATGCAAAACCATGTCGCAATGCTAAATTTCAATGTCTCAGTGCTAAGCACGTTTCTTTTTATATTTTACCCAACGCCATAACATTGTTCACACAACACCGAGGCGCTATATCTTGAAGTACCATTTTCTCACTATTGAACTTCCAACATGAAATAATATTCTCCCTCCATCAATCTTGGATCTAAAATAAGGGAGAAGAGTGTGTATGCACTAAAAAGTAAAATAAATCTATCACTGCTAAAGCATTATGCCATCAAAATTTTGAACCTGGGCATCACTAAGATAGCATTGTCAGTCTAACTCTAAGGCAGTGTCCTAAAAAATAAAGCTTATGGCATCTCATAGCTCCATGGCATTGGTATCTTAGTGCCAAGGTGTATCTTAGTGCCAAGGTGCTATATTTTTAAAAGTAAAACACAAGTGATAATGTTATAGCATGATTCAAATTATACCCAATGTCAAAGCATTATAAGTATAGCATCAAGCTAAATCCTCAAGAAAATTAAACTTTGGTGGGCATATCATAGACCGTGGCAATGATATCCAAGAGAATTGTGTGTCCACACAAAACAATGAAATTAAGATATTCATAGTGTAATCCAAATTATAACCCATAACCGAGGCGTTGAACCATAATGTTAGCAAGATTCTAGAAAATTTTAAATCCTTGAGTATTACATATTGACAAACACAAGGAGATAGAAATAAAAAAGCACAGATTTATAAAATGAGAAATCTATAACAAAAAAAATTATTATTACAATAAAAATAGAAAAAATAAAGATGAAATACAATATAAAATAAAAAAGGAGGGGAAACTAGTAGTCATAATATCCTCCTCCTCTTCTATTTCTAGCTCTAGAGAGCTAGCTACATAAGAGGGATATTGAAGTGCTACAGGAAAAGAAGCCTAGCGTGGATCCCTGAGACCATAATTTTTCAAACATATGGACCAGTGTCGTATTGAGCTGGGCCGGATCTTAATGTCGATCCATATGATAATCAATTTTGTTTTAAAGCTTGTTGTCTGCAGATACACCTACCTCCCTTCTTAAATCTGAGACTTGCTTGTTTAAGGGTTTAGAGGATTGGGGTCAAGGTCATGAGGCACGTGAGCTCTCCCCCACTTTATACATCAAACCAAACCCCTCAATAAGTCTTTTTTGTTAGAGGAGCCTTTGAATAAGAACTTCTTGATCGGGCTCCCGTAAGGCACCCATCGTAGTGCATAAATCATAGATGAAAGAGGGATGAACATACCCTATTGTAGTACTTCCCTAAGCATATTATAAATAGAATTATAAATTATCTTCCCTATATTATTTGTAAAGTGTTTTTGAATTACAAAATTCAAAATGGCCCTATCTTTAGTTACTACCCTGATATTACTAGTGGGCATTAGCTTGATAAAAATGAAATAATGCCAAGCTTTTAACTCGGCATTAGACCAAGAGTAGAAAAGGTGATAATCCTTTCCTCTCGCCTTTTAACAAGATGTTAGCATTTTTACAAAGGAGAAAATTAAGAATTTCATTAAAATCTGGGTGCTCATTAAAATAGGAAAGATATTCATCGTAAGCCACATTTGGCAATTCTTAATATGTATTCATGGCAGTGCTATTGAAACTTACTAGTTTCCTTTAAACAAAGACTTTATTATCCTGGTGCTCCTTCACATTGGTGAAGAACTCTCACACCATGAGGATGACTAGTAGTTGCTTTCATCGGCCAACTTAGCCCAATCGCATTCATTGATCACCCCTTCTACTTTCTCATTTTGAATTACGTAAGCTTCTGGGATGAGATGCTTGTGGGTGAAAGCATGCTAATAACTAGATCAGGGGCATTTTTAAAACATTAGAACTAGTTCTCACAGTTGTTAATGGCAAGAGGCAATAGGTGAGGAACAAGAAAAAGATAATGGAATTGCTTAATGTTTAATGGTGAAAGAAACCCTTGAGCATAATGCAGGCATTTCTGCACTTAGAAAATCATTATTGTGAAATATATATATCTCAACAAATAAACCTATAAATGCATAGAAAAGTTTAAAAAACAGCAAAAAAATGAGACGCAGTCAAGCAGGTGTCATGAGTACTTACTACATCAGATAGAAGCACTGAAAAGAATTTATTGATTGCAATGGAGTTGTTTACCTCTTCAGTGTTCACATTTGCAATGGTGCACAAAATTTAAGCGTGTAAATTCATAAAAGAAGTGCAGCCTGTACTTTCACTATCTAAAAGAAGAGAGTTTGCCTTTGAGAATGAAAGATTGAATTCACAAACATGTACCTTTGCATTAGCAGCAGCATCCTCAGTTTCTTTCAAGCATGTAAGAAGCTCTCCAGCAGCCAGTACAGCCTCAGAAGTATCCCTAAGTTGAGTCTGGAGACCTTTATTTTCATCCCTCCAATACATCCTATCCTTTTCTCTCTTCCCTGAGAGTTTCAATTTGACCAGAAATAGATTCAATGAATTTTGAATCACGTTTTACACCTACTCTTGCTGCTGCTTTCTTCACGTCAAGGATTCCTTCCCTCATTTTCCGATGCCTTTGAAGCAATGCCATGTGTTTCACTTCAAGATCTGCATAGTGTTCCAATGTTCTAGTATGAACCTGCAATGCTGTCTGAAGTGCCTCCTTAAGTTCTTGCGAGCATTTCCTCTCGGATTCAAGATCAATTTTCTGCTTCTCAACAAGAGACTGACAAGCTTCAAGTTCTGTTTTAAGGTCTTCATATAAAGAGATCCACTCATTCTCTAAGTCAGTCCAATTCCTTGTCTTCAGTTTAAAGTTTTCATCAACATTAACATCTTTTGTATCTGTAATCTTACTAGGAGGAGCCAAGATGGGTCCCAATGAATGAACCAACTGTAGCAATGGATGGTTAGCCGTGGAAGAAGAGTCGATATAACACTGTAGGCAGTACCTTAGATCTTGAATTTCCTCCAGCAATACATCCTTCTCCCCATATTGAAAAAGTTTCGATACATCGAGCTCATTCTGAACCTTCTTTAGCTCAATATTTAGCTGCAAAACTTCAGGATGATTCTGATATTTCTCTTTTAGAATCTAAAATAGAAAAAAAGGGCAATCATTGAGAAAGATTAACAACCTCTTTAAACAAACAAAAAAAAGGCCAATGCAGCAGCATGAATCTAACCAACCATGTACTCATTTTTTTAAGGAGAGAAACTCCTTCTCCATGAACTCTTCAGTTGGCATAACACCATCCATTAGGCCCTCCAGTCTTGAGATTTTGTCCTCATGAGCCCGCTCAATTATTTCTATGCATTCACGCTCATGCTTGTATTGTTGGACCTGAAAACATGAACATATGAGAGATGACAAGTGAGTAACTTCTTCAGTTGAAAATGAAAGATTCCAAGCTGGCACCTACCAATCTATTGAGATGCAAAATCTCAGCTGCTTGCTTAGAACAGCGATCTTCAAGAGCCATTTCCCGCCTGATGGCTCCCGCAAGGACTTTCTCCATTGCCTGAATCAAGGCACGCTCTTAAAATTTACATATTCAACTAACTAGACAAGAGCTCGAAATATGACAAAAATTCATTCTCCTAATTGTTTTAATGATACATACTTTAGGCACTAGTTTCTTGCCTCGTTCAGCTGGTTGTGGTTTCTTGGATGATTGGGAACCATCTAGGAGTACTATTTGCAATTCTGATTTCTCGGTGATATCATTGTTTTCAGGAGGCAGAGCTTTTCTCTTGCAGTAATTACATAAAAGCACGGATGCATCTTCAGCCCTGTTTGGTTCTTCAAACATCGTTTGTGTGCCAACATCAACCTTGTCCATGATTGTTAGCGGCTTCATATCAACAGGCTTAGATGAGAACCTAAATGATGAGTTCTTTAGAGATGAGCAATGCTTCTGGCCATTGATCACCTGAAGACCTTGACAAGGCAGATTTTCAGTTGTTGTGAGGGAATACTTGCTTGAATCAATGGAAAAAGTATTACTCCTGCTCTTATTCAAGAAGCCAGAAAATGAAACATTCACAATGTCTGAATCATGTTCAACATCCGATTTAATACTTTTCTGAGAAGCTGATATTGACGATGATGTCCTGGGACTTTTCCTACTATAATTCTCAGTTCTAGGTGAGATACTCAATGTGGTTGACTGAATTGGGGATGTTTCATGTGCCGCAATGCTATGACAATATGTGGAAGCATGACTGGGAGAACTGGGGTTATGAGATGAATCTAGAAATATCTCATTTGAAGGAACTCTACCAATTAAAGAAAGTCCATCAGTTATCTCAGGAGGATCCCTGGCCAATGATTTTCTCTTAGCAGGAATCATTTTTGGTTCATCTCCATCCTTGTTGTGCTCGTTCATGCAAAGAGTGGGGTGGGGAAGCATGCTCCATTGCAATTCCTACTATTTCTTTATGTTGGCCATATGCACTGCAGGATTCAGCCAATTCTTTTATTTCTTCATGTTTCTCACTACAATTCCTACACTCACTATCTTCATGACCCTCGGAACCAAAACCAGGCAATTTCTTGAAGCAAATGTTACCTGATGAAGTCCCGTTATCTGAATAACAGGGAGTTTGTTCTATAAAACTCTCAAATTTAGTTGATTCCTCATTCACGTTACTATTGTCCTCATCCAAGGTAGACAAATGAGCCTCTGCACCAATGGACTCAATACCTTCCTGAACAATTTCCATTTCTTCATCACTGTCATCTTCAATGGGCATTGTTCTGGGACGACATAGGCTAAATCTTAAAAGGCTCAAACTTCGGACATTCCATCCAATAGAACAATTTCCATTACTTTCTTCTGATTTACCATTCGACTTCATTCTAAGAAGTTCATCCTGTCCATGGGTAAGTAAAACCCATTTTATGAGTAATGACTATGACTTCTCAATAGTTAATGTAGCAAGGATAACTACCTTTAGCTGGCGTATTTGCTCTCGCAGGACATTAGCATCATCCTCCGTTGTTTCATTTACAATTGCCTTATTCCTTATCGCCTTAGCTGGCTGAGCAAATCTCAAGGTACTAAGAGTTTCACTCTTGCAACTGCATTGAATCATAAACTTTAAAATCAAAGAAGAAGATCAAGACAAGAAAGGGGTATTTCTAGTTCAATTGATTCGAGTTGACCTCTTGGATGGTGAAACATTACATATCATTGCAAGCTTTGCATTTCCACCAAGAGATTCCTGCAACAAAAATGTCAGCCTAGAATCTCTGTAGGGTATATGACGATGTTTACCAGATTGAGAGACTTCAGCAAGAATACTAATTAAATTCCTGCAAGATGATCCAGGATCAGATTAGGAAATGAGGAGACAATAAGATTACAAACAAAATCACAAGAAAAAACTGAATGACAGCCAAAGGACTATTATGGATAACTCTTTCTTTTTTTATGAAGTAAGGCAGTTAGACATTTAAAAGAAGTTCTAAAATACATACTATGCCATGCAAGCTCATTCAAAAAAGAATTAAAATATATGTTATGTGTGTGTATGAGTTCATTTATGGCCAATCAAGCACGGCCACAACCAAAAAAATTGAAAAACTTTACATGTGAATTAATGCATATAAAGCCAGAAAAAGGCATCCTGTCCTTAACACAACCCAAGACTAAAACAAGAAATGTTGCTCATTGAATATTTATGAAGACACGACCCTGTCCTTAATGAAAACATCAGATCCAAGATTCAGCACCAGTAATGAGAACATTGCAATTTCATAGTCCCATAAGAAGAATGCTCAAGGTATTCATTGGCCATCGCCCTGTGCTTTTCGGGTAAACCATTAAATAAGTTAAAAATTCGATCTAAGCAAGATAAATTAGCTCTAAGCCCGTTATTTTAAAATACATGGCCAGCAGAAAATAGAACCAAATTAAATACAAAATTTAAGTTGTTTTTTTTTTGGCAATCCGACATACAGCCTAATTAAATTAATAGACATTAAAACATCTGAAAAAGTAAGGTATATTCCTCGGTCAGAAATTATATATAGGCCACATCTCAATAATCATCTCAGAACAAAAAAATTAAATTACCAACATACCCGAGTTGGGAGAGGGAACGATTGATACTGCCAGCTTCTTTTAAGCGCTCACCTGCAGCACCAGTAGCCTTTTGTCTTTCAGATCCAGCTAGGTCAACAAGGTTGATTCTACTTGTTCTTAAGCTAATAAGACCATTAGTCATGTTCTGAAAGATTTAAAACGAAATACACATTAGGATTTGATATTGGGGATTTCAAGCTCTGCCACTTAACGAAATATTTTTGTGTGGGTTGAAGCACTTGAAGAGGGAAATAAATTAGTACCGTCATCCAACCTTAATTCTAGAGTTAAAAAAGCAGGCAGATGCAACTCTTGCATGGGTTACAAGATGAAGCCACGTAATTTTGGCTTTCATGCAATACTGAAATTTGACCTTATGAACCACCTAATCTCTAAGCACATTTTAGTAATTCATCTAACGTATTTATAAAGTAAGACTGAACCAAGATGGAGTGAATTGGGCTGATTAAAACAAAAAAGGATTTTTTTTTTCTTTTTTAAATTGCCTAAGATAGATATAAAAGGTAGTTCAGGATTTTAGTCCGGAGAATAGGATAGAGGAAAGACAAAGAATAGTAAAAAAAGTTATATTGGAACAATCATTTAGCGCTACACCCCAAGCACCTCTTTTCAAGAGCAATAGCCCATATCTACTTCCTAAGCACCTTTCTTGCGTGCTTGATTATCTATCCTTCCCAATCACTAGCCCTTCTCAGAAACAATCGCCTAGTTCCGTGAGCAGCTCTTTCTCAATAACAATTGCCTATGTTTACTCCTCAAGCACCTCTTTATTAGGTACTTGACAATATCTATCCTTCCCAATCGCTAGCCCTCCTTCACACAAGAGGGAGGAGAACCCCAATGCTCCTACATTAAAGCAAGGAAAAGCAACTCCTAGCCCACACTTTGCTTTGTAGGAAAAAAAAAAAGTGGTTAAAGAAATGCACTAGGAAGATCTCTAACAAGAATAAAGGAGAGGATTTGCTAAATAGAAATATGAAAAGCATATAAAAATATAAATATAAAAAAATTACTCAAAATCACTTTTATTTTATAGTTTTGACTTCATTATTTACGATATAATGAATTGATATTTATAGGCTTCAAATATTAGAAAAATATCAACCTATCATTGCCTCAATAATCCTTGGAGCCTTATAGCTATCAAAGCAAAAAACTAGTCATCTTATCCTAATATATTCAAAACATCTAAACATTTTAGTAAAATGTATGCATCATACAAACATATGATGTTCACTCAAACTTTGTTGTTCAACAAAACATTTAGACATCCGAGTATAATATATAAACATTTAATTATACCAAAATTTCACCAGCTAGGTTATTGTAATGCATTTTGATACCTAAACATCAAAATAATCTGAGCAATCCCACAATATTGCTCAAGTCACAACACAAGAAAATAAGTTGCACAATGAGAGACAAAAAAAAACACAAAAGAGTTCTTACACACAAAAATATTTCCTATCAAATGAGATTGAGAGAAGAATAAAATGATATTAAATAATAAATTAAATAATAAATAATAAATAAAAGATAAATAAATATAATAATAAATAAAGAACATAACAATAAAAAAAGAGGCATTTGCATACATATCATATAATTATTATGTATTTACATATCTAACATCTAGACTTAAAATTTTATATATATCTAACATCTCAATCTTCAATATCACATCAAAAATACCATCATCACTTGTTTTTAAAAGTAAAACATACTTTTCAAGTATGAGAAAGTGTTAGATTAGTAAATATATAACTTTAGATGTTAGATATGTAAATACATAAGAATTATGTGATATGTATGTAAATCTTCTTAAAATAAATGATTATATACGATATTAAAAAATAAAAAATAATAAAATATAGAGGATTTACATACATGCCACTCAAAACATTATTATTTTCATATCTAACACCTAAAACTTTAATATTATATAGATACCACCGAAAAATATCTAATCCATCACATTTGTCACTCTCATGTAACTCCGTTAGCTCTCCACGGTAATAATTTGAAGTCTGGCAACCACCATAGACACTTTGCAACCTGCTCTCCCTTTCTGTATTTTCATCTCCTTACCTACTCCCACATGCAACTCACCCCTTACCATGAGACCGACACTTGCACTTCATCTCTATCACGCGAGAGCCCAACATCAAGCTTCTCAAAAAGACATCAAAGCTTTGCCTCTTCTTGTTCGTACTTGTAGTATGCTCACTCGTCCTCTGCTTCTTTCAACTCTTGTTTTTCCTTTCTATCATGCTACAAGCTCTCTTTGCAAACCATGCAAAATCCCATCTTTTCACTTTGCTACCGCACCAGCTTGTATCTCCCCAACTCACCTAAATCCCTCTCCAACAGCAAATTCGGCCACCACAGCTGCACACAAGCCTTGCCTTCTCTTTACATGCATAGCTCCAACTCCCTTAAACAAATTCTATACCTTCACCTATTGAAGTTGATAGTTTTTGCTCCAAGAAAACAAAGGGAAAATCAGAAAATCAAAGAAACTCAGGAAAATGAGGGATAAAAAATTAACATTATGAAAACCAACCTAGAGATACAGAGGTGGATATGGCTAGATAAAGGAATAATTACAAATAAGAACTTAATTATATACTAATTAAGAGTCAACTAATGCATTGGCGATTTTAATATCAACTGCTCGAGCACTTACTGTAGCACCAGTTCATCTTTCTCTTGCCATCAGCCAACCTCAATGCCCTTAAGGGCTCTAGCAAGTCGCCAAACACCTTGCGTGTGGGAGCAGGGAAGGAGACGAAGAAATAGTAAAGGAGAGTAGGCTGCAAAGTATCCATGGTGCTCGTTGGACTTCAAGCTGTTGCCGTTGGAGAGCTAATGGAGTTAAAAGAGAGTAGCAAATTGATGTTTTAGATATTTTCTGGTCGTATATATGTAATATTAAACTTTTAGGTGTTATATATGAAAATAATAATATTTTGAGTGGTATGTATGTAAATCCCCCTAAAATATAATGGGGTGGATTGGCCTATGTTTTGTAAACCTAGGAGTGTATGTTATGTCATTCCACTTGGAGTGGCATTAATCAAATTGGGGTTAGTTGGTCCCCAATACAGCTTAAAAAAATAATATGCTATAAAACTACTCCCCATTCCATATTTTGTCTCTCTAAACCCACCTCTACGCCACCATCACTTCCTCTCTCTCTCCTCTGCCCCCTTCGTCTCACATGTGAGTGAACAACCAACATCTCATTATCCTTATTGTTATTCTCAACAATCTAAATTTTTTTCTTCCCAATCTTGATGTGTTGATTGATGACTCATCCTTGCATGTGGACTCTAGGTAACTTGACTTTCACATTCAACATTATGATCTAAAAAATTCTAGTAACAAGATCCTCCCAAATCATGATCCAATTTTGGATCACTATTCCTTTTAATTTTTTGGTACAGAAAACAAATATATGCTTACAATCTTTTGATTGTAGAATATGGAACATGTTGTTCTTTGGCTATTCTAAAGCTAAGAAGATTGATAATGGAGTTAATATTGAAAAATTATTTGAATAATATACTTAGATAAGATTGGCTTAACTCAAAATTCTTTTCATTATGCTTTATTTTTAAAGCCAAATGATAATCTTTGTGATGTTTTGGTCTTGGAGAAATAAAACTTGGAAACTCACTGCCAAACATAAGAGTACATATAAGATGAATAATAACAAATGAATCGTTTTATACATGACAATGAGTTATTTAAAATGAAACTTGAAAAGAGGATTAATGATATGTTGACTCAATTCTTAAACTTGTTAACACATTGTTGGTAAAGTTTATGCTAATCAAAAACTTGTTCTCAACATCTTCAAAAGCTTGCCTAACCAAAGAGTGTGATCGAAAGTCACCACTTAGGTGGCCAAGGATTATCTACATATAAACCTGATCCATTAATTAGTTTTCTCATAGATTATGAACATACCTCATTAAAGATAAAAGATGAAAATTCCAAAAACAAAATAAATTAAAATGAAATCAATCATGTTTTGAAATCTTTGGAAGGTTTCTCTAAGGATTTTCATGTTTGCAATCATAATCTTAAATCTTGAGCTTTGACTATGATATTTTCTTAGCTTTGTTCATGAGAGTTTTATAGCCATCAACTTTGCCAATTTTAATACAATTCTCATTGTATACATCATTCCTATAAGATCGGGTTCTTTTTTGTATCCATTTAGTTATGAACTCATTAAATTCATTGGAGAAAAAATAGTGTTGTTCATACTAAAAAATAAGGAGTTAAGAAGAAAGTTTCAAAAAAAAAAAGAAAAAAAAAAGAATTAGTAAAAGTTCTTTTTCATCTGTGAGAGGTTTTCCTAAGAATTTTTCATGTTCACTCCCATACGCTTATGCTTGTTTGTGATATATTCTTGGCCTTGTCCTTAGAGTTTTATGATCAGCCAAGCCTTCTTATACTAATCTTAATGTGATTCTCAATATTTTCATCTTACTTTTAAGTTTTTCATTATGTCTATTTAGTTGTGAATCATGAAGTTTTTAGAAAAATTTGTAGTGTATTTGTCAAGAATAAGTGCATTTTCATAGACATAAAAGTAGATGTAGTAGTTTTATTAAATAAGGATTGTATAAGACTTCTGGCCAATGCAAGAAGGGGGATTAGTGAATTTTGTAAAACTAGTGCTTGGGATGTGGATTGTATCCATTTAGTTATGAACTCACTAAGTTCATTGGACAAATTAGAGTATTGTCCGTGCTAAAAAATAATGAGAAACAAAGAAAGTTTTAAAAAAATAAAAAAATGAAATAGTAAAAGTTCTTTTCAATTTGTGAAAGGTGTTCCAAAGAATTTTTCATGTTGCACTCCATATGCTTATACTTGCTTGTAATATCTTCTTGGCCTTGTCCTTTGAGTTTTATGATCAACCAAGCCTTTTATATTAATCTTAATGTGATTCTCAATATTTTCATCTTACTTTTAAGTTTTCATTGTCGATGTAGTTAAAATTCTTAGAAGAATTTGGAGTAGTGTAATTGTCAAGAATCAAGTGCATTTTCATAGATATAAAAAGATAGATGTAGTGCTTTTATTAAAAATAAGGATTGTATATGACTCTTGTCTTCTGGCCAATGCAAGAAAGGGGGATTAGTGAATTTTGTAAAACTAGTGTTTGGGATGTGGATGCTGGGATTTAGTGCCAAACTACATTAAAGCATCAATTTGGAATGTCTTTATCTTTACTTGCTTAAACTTATATTTTCTATTCTTTGCTTGTAAGTGCTTGTGAATGCTTGAGAGTTCATCAATATGAAGTGGTTGTGAGCACTTACATTTAAGTGAATAATTTTTTTGTGAGCTCAATCTTCTATTACTCAATTTTGTAGTTTTCTATTATAAATTGCTAAAATATATGTTGTTGTGCACTTCTACTTAGTTTTTGGAGGTTGGAATCTCACAAACTCCAACTCTAGTATTTTATACCTCAATTCAACAGGTCCCCACTCATTTGGTGGAGGAATAAACTCTATATAGATAACGTAAGATATAAAATTTAGAAAAGATTAGTGAGTTTTCATGTCAATCTAAGTGAAATAAATAGCCATATCACCTATTTTTAAGAAGTGCTTGATGCATTGCCTCCTTCACCTTAAAACAACAAAGAGGTCATTCACATAGCAAGATTGTAAATGCCTTAGGTAACATTAGGAATGTAGCAAGCACAATGTTATATTTCGATAAAGATAATAGTCACAAATAAGAAAAGGATCACCTTAGACCGGCATTCAACAATGCAAGTGAAAACACAATGTGAGCGTGAACTCTCTATGTTCATGCTTGTTCCTATCTTTCTATTTGCCAATCCCTACAAAAAAATAGCAAAAACATTACATTAGATGTATTGCTTCCATTGGAGTTAAATATATATTATTGCTCACAAGAATGTTACGGATAAGCATTCTTCAAACAACAAATAACCATTATAATATCATATTATTAAATACTATAAAAAGTCAAAATAATATAGTTATTATCATGTATGTGGAGTAACCAAAATTGATGATTCGAACATTTTATAAAGTATTAATGTCTTAATTAAATAAAAAATTTAAGCATTTTAAGCCATAAATTGGGTATATTTAACAATTTTGATTACAGAAAACTAGATAACAGTGAAATTATGTACCACACATTTCATTACTTTGTGTATGTAAATTTATTTTTTTAGTAGACATACAACCATAAAATTAAACAAGAATAAATCCCAATTTAACGCAGTCTAACATTTTGATGGGTTACAAACACTTTCTAAAATAAGTATTAATTGGCACAAACATACAATTATTTATAAGCATGCATAAATTTGAACATATACATTAAGAAATATGGGGAAAATAATTAATTAGAATGAAGAGCATTGAATGAATGAAAATCTAGGTATAGTTGTGTTATTTTCAATTATTAAGTGAGTTTTCTTGAGGTCAACAATTAAGAAATTTAAAAACCAATCTAGATTTAGATAGCAAATAAAACTTTAAAAAATACAAAATTATGATTAAATTAGTTAAAATTGTCTCTTTTTGGAGTCGTACAGTAAATTATGTATCTCACATAATAAATTATTATTTTTCTTTTAACATGAAATGAAGATCAACAAGTAATGAACACTAATATATTGAAGTAATTAGTTAAGTTTGAAGAAGCAAAAAATACTTGATTGAGAATAAGAAATGAAACAAATTGTGTGCATAAAATGTTGATAGCAACCAAAAAGATGATTGATAAGTTAAAAATAAGAATCAAACTTTTCAAGGGAGGTTAGCAAAATTTCTCCTTATGTAATCTCATCAGATAATTATCACTCATACCAAATAAATGAAGCTTGAAGTATACACTAACTTGGTTGCGATTTTACCTCAACATGAATGAAAACCAATTTTACATGGGAGGAGTTGCATAGTAATAAAATTTTCACAAAAACAATAATCCCGGCTCGATTTAGTATCAACTTAGACTGATGATTAGGAACTAAAATGTGAAAGAGCTAGGCAAGAAAGGGCATGAAAGGCTAAGTGGATCAATCACGGCAAAGATATGTGCTCCAATAATCGAAAACAAATGGTCTATATGTACAAGAGGATTCAACTACAAAGGTAGAGATGCTAAGTGCAAGGCACAAAATATCTAAAATGGAGAAGGAAATAAAATAATATAAGGGTTCATCCAAATCATGGATAGAATTAGATAGTCTCAACACTTGCTTCAAAAGCATGTTCATGAATAATCTCTAGTTCAAACCAAGTTCAATATATCAAGAAGCTTGAATGCTAATAATTGATCATCATTATCATCATCAAGCATAACTACAAAATCTAGATCATCATAATTATAATCCTCAAAGACTAAATCAATGCAAGATTGCAGATTTGAATTAGTGGAGATGATATAAATGTCTAAACATTTATAATTGACATAAATTTTTGAAACTTCAAAGATTGGAAAACTTTTGTATGATAAAATTAATTATTCATGATAAGATTTTAGATGATAATAGATAAAAAATATGATCATAATAAGGTATTCAATCATCATAGAAATGTTAATCATGATATTAATATTATTATGTCAAATGAATAATTTCTAGAAGACTTGTGATAATCAAAAGCTTGCTAAAATTATATATATATTGTCACCATTGTAATATAGCCGATGTAATTTGATCTATTGTAATATGATTCATTAAGATTTTAATATTGATCATGTATTATCATATGCATAATCATGAGACAAACTTGAGTTATATGCATAACAATTATTTTATCCATTAACTACATCATATGTTCAGGCAATAATCCTTCCATTCATCATATGACATAGGATTCTTGATACAACTTGGTATAATGTAATATTTTTGAGACAATTGTCATACTAATAAAACTTATCTATGAGTCAAGTTTAAAATGCATCCAAAATAATGTTAAGTTCAGATGATTATAAAGCTGATAAAAGTTCTCAATAATTTTGCAATGCTGATAACAAATAGAGATAGAATAAATTTGTAGTTATACAACCAAGTTCATATGTTCTTGATACACCTCTTGAGCATAAACTATGCACCTTTCACAAGTTATTTTTTTTAGCATAAGGATATCATGAAACTAGATGATTTCATACATAAATATATATATTCTTCACAATTTCCTGGCTAATTCCATACTATTCTTCACAATTTCCTCTACCCACCTGATTTCCAATATCTACAATCATCTCTCTTCAATCAGGGTGCAATTTCAATCATTTAGGAATTGAATTCTTGGAGAAAAAAATTCAATTCCTTATCAGTTTGGCATCATGAATGATCTATTTATATCAATTACAATAAGCCCCTAGCCATCCATAGCCTTCCATTCTCCTTACACATCCCACACTATCCTTTCCACCATAGCATAAGAAAGAAGGCTTTTCTCAGCATTTTGGTTTTTTCCGTAACAAGAGAGAGGGAGAAGGAATCTTCCAAGTTTTCCAAATCAAAAAGAAAATTGAAGTATAGAGAGGAAGTGGATTGGGGAGAGAAGCAAAAAACTTAGGAAAGCAAAGATGATTTCAAAATTGTTCCATTCAATATTGATAATACCATTGCAAGCTTTGAAATCACTATTTATAGGAATAGTGTTACATTTAAAATCAAACTGCCTTAAAATTTGAACATCTAATTAAAAAAAGAAGGTAAACCTAAAATTAAACACATTGAAAGCACTAGAAATAATTTTAAAATACTAGAATAATCTAGAAAATTATAGGATAATGCATGCCTTAAGCTGCATTACTGCAACAAGAGCAATAGATGAAGTATGCATTTATAAAAATAAATTTTAAAAGGAAGGTTTTAACTATTAAAACACTGACATTCGAGCAACCAAACAATCTCAATTTGTCTTACCTTTGTCAATAATTGGATGACATCATTCGTTGAGGAGACATACTCCTGCTTTAGACAATCAACATAGATTCTAATTTTGACATCCTCTCTTATCTACAATAAAATTATGAAATTTTACAAAGGGGACACCAAAAGGCTATTGCACACACAAAAGGCACTTCTTCCAAACTTAAATATTAACCTGAAGATTCCTTTGTGTCAGATCCAACAAGTCAGTAATTTGTTCATTGTAAATCTAAAATGTTAATAAACAGCTTATTAAAATGGGCAAAAAAATTATCATGAAACAATGGGGAATGCTTTAAAACGCAGGCATGGCTTCCCTTACTTCCAAAAAGGAACAGTGACATTGGAAATGTAGTTGTTTATCTGAATGCTTTGCCTGTTCCTGGAAAGGAAGAATTGGGAATCGCATCACCAGCAGTCTAGAACCAGCAAACTCTAGAAAGAGAGTCGTGGAAAGTAAAATCCACCTCATTTATGCGAAAGAAGAGCTGTTCAAATACTCGAGGTGTCAATCCCCTCTCTGGGTTCAATGTGCAATCCGCTGTAAGTGAATTTGGAGCTCCCCACATAGTGTATGTCTTCCCACTTCCAGTCTTTTCCATTTGTGTTCAAAATAAACAGATAAGCTCCCAAAATACAGTTAGATTAAAACCAAACCAAAAGGATCCCTACAGAAGGCTAAACTTACCTGTCCGTATGCAAATATAGAGCTATTAAAGCCGGCCAAGCAATTCTCCACCAAGGGGAGCCCAACTATTTGGAATATATCATGCTGATCATTAAAATGAAACAAAAAATTTAATTCATTACTATTTTTCCTAGATCAGGGAAAAAAATCTGGCATTACCCTAACTCAGAGCATAAAAACCCTACCTGCGTCGACCGTTCATCAGCCACAGAATCGAAAGTGAAGCTGTGCTCGAGAATTGAAATGGAATTTGGGGAGGTCTTTTGAACGATCCGAACTCCCTCTTCTTCCTTACTAAGCGGTCTCACGCGCAATATCACCTGACATACAGACCAAAAGGCCCCAACGAAATAACAAAAAAGTTCACAAATAATTACAAGAACATCCAACTCTAGGGCAACAATTTCGAAGGTAACGGATACCTGGACGCCGCAATCGCTAGGAGGAAAAGTTGTGCACCCGTTTTCTGCTAGGGTTTCCAAGCTCAGCTTCCGCTTGAGACGGTTTGAGGAAGACGGCGGACGAGGGGGTAACGGACTCTTACTCCGAACTGCGGGAGACTTCCCGGAAGTCGGCGGCGACTTGAAATGGGCAGATTCCAGCGACATGGCATTGGGATCAACGTTCTCCTTCGGGAACCTAGGCGTCCTCAGCTTCTGAGAGGATGGGGTTAGGGATTCGGATGGTGGAATGCTTCCAATCCTCATAGAAGAGGCTTCATCGAAGATGTTTTCCCTGGCAAAGAGAGAGAGCGAGAGAGAGAGAGGAAATAGCCGTTGCAAGCCGAGGGGGTGAGATTTCAAATGGAGATCTACAATTTTACCGTCAGTTTATGTATATTTTCACAATTATTTTAAAAATTGTTGAAAATTTACATACATATCATAATATTTTTTATATATTGATATTTAATATTTTAATTTTAATTTTTTATATATAAAATCATAATCTTCAATATCATATCAAAAATATCATCATTTATTTTTTCAAATAAAATATATATTTTTAACTATAAAAATATTAAATAATTAAATATCTAACTTTAAATTTTAGATATATAAATACATAAAAATTATTTATATAATATATATATAAATCTTTCAAAATTAAAACCTCTAAATTTTCTCCTCATACATTTTTCACAAAGAAGAGTTTAGAGTGATAAAATAAATACTACTAACTTCAAAATGAGTTTAATAAATTAATATTTATGTTTCAATCATTTTAAAATAAATTTAAATTAAAAAAATTTAAATCATCATTTTAAAAAAAGTTATAAGAATATTTTTTTTATTTTCTAAATTAAGGACTAAGCCAATCAATCAACACGAAGAACACCATTCTAATTTTCTCCACCATATTCTATTCTTAGGCAACCCTCACCCCAACCTCTCCTTCTCTTCCCCTCCTCTCCCAACAACCATGCAAACATGTCCCTTAATTTTCTCCCATTTCCTCTACGCCATCAATACCCTCAACGTCCTCCTCTCCCTCCTTCACCCGCCCCGCCGCCTGTCTCCATGGCCAGTCAGGCGGCGCCATGGCTCCTGATCTTCCTCTACCTCTTCTTCTCCACCATCACCGTCGACTCCCGCCGGAAGGAAGAAGCCCTCCTCAGATTCAAAGCCACCCTATCAATCGATCTAGCTTCCTGGATCCCGGCCCCGCACCCTGTTTCTTAAACTCCACCACCTGGGAAGGCATCATCTGCTTCAACAGCCGCGTCTGGGGGATTCAGCTCGAGGACAGAAGTCTAGTAGGAACCCTAAATCTCCAACCTTTAATCCCCCTACCTGCCCTTCGCACCATCAGCTTCATGGGCAATAACCTCGAGGGGCCTCTGCCTGCTGATCTTAAGAGCCTCGGCGCTCTGAAGGCTGTTTATCTATCCAGGAATAACTTCTCCGGTCAGATTCCGGCGGATGCGTTTGCCGGAATGAGATCTCTCAAGAAGCTTTTTTTATCAAATAATAATTTTGAAGGTCCAATTCCAGGCTCGCTAGCCGGCCTTGGCAAGCTGCTTGAGCTCCGTGTCGATCACAATATGTTCGCCGGCGGGATACCGGAGTTCGCCCAGCCCCGCCTCAAGCTTGTTGACGTCTCCTTTAATCGTTTGGAGGGGACTATTCCTAATAGACTCAGCAAGATGAACCCCGCTTTATTTCAAGGTAATGTATAAATATATGATTTTGAAATTAGTTGTTTTCTTAAATAATTAAATGACAAATGATATATTGAAAAATAATTTAAATAGATAATATAAAAAACATTTATTAATGTACCTAATACTAATCCTATATCTGATGTGAAATGATTGAGTCGATGATGACGACAGCTAAAAACTCCATTAATAGAGCTTAAACTCCTCTTCCTTAAATCCCTCATTAGCTCCCTCTTCATTACAAATCACCAACTCATATCAAGGTAAATTTCTAACTAATATAAGGTATTTATATAATTATTTAAAGATTTTGATAATACATAAATAAATAAATATTAAAAATATAAATAAATAAAAATTTTAGTGTTTCTTATGTGAATCCCCTAATTTGAATGAACCCTGACTCTTAATATTTAATAAAATGAAATGATTCATACCTATCATTAAATTTTTTAGCTAATTGTATTTCTAATATAGAAATTTTTTATATTTATTTTTATAACATTTTATTATTTAAATAAATCAGTATATAAATATATGAAAATATATATTTTATTTTAACTAAATTAATATTAATGATATTTTTATATTATCTAGAGATTAAAATATTGCATACTTAAATATAAAAATTTAAGTAGCAAATATGCAAATCCCACTAAATAAAATTAATGATGAAAAGTGCTTACTGTACTACAACTGCTTGTAGGCAATCCTATGCTCTGCGGCGCCCCGCTCAACGTGAGCTGCAACAATGAAACCCAACCGGCAAAACTTGGAATCTCCGGCTGGCTTCTTGCCCTCATCATCATTATCGCCGGCATCATCGCCTTCCTCCTCGTCCTCGTACTTTTAGCACTCCACCGGCGCCAGAAAACCAATAAGGTGATTGGCCGCCCGCTCACCGACGCGGAACAATCCGGAAACATGGAGCTGGGTGCGGCTGCAAAGCCCCCACCAGCACGCCACCTCCACCGCCGCTCCAGCCGTGTCGGTGGAAGGAAAGACTTCCGGCTGCAGAAGAAGCGAGTACGGGAGGCTGACTTTCGTTCAAGAAGGGAGGGAGAGATTCGAGCTCCACGACCTGCTTAGGGCGTCGGCGGAGGTGCTCGGAAGCGGAAACTTCGGCTCGTCGTTCAAGGCGGTGTTGTCGGCCGGTCCCACCGTCGTCGTCAAGAGGTTCAAGGAGATGAACGGAGTGGGGAGGGAAGATTTTAACGAGCACATGAGAAGGCTGGGGAGGCTCTCGCATCCAAATCTACTTCCATTGATCGCATATTACTATAAGAAAGAGGACAAATTGCTCATCACTGAATTCATTGCAAATGGAAGCTTGGCTCATATGCTCCATGGTACGTATTTAATTAATTCAGCATTAGTTTTTAAGGGGCAGTTTAGTATCCCATTTTACCAAACCAAATCTTGGATGTTTTTACATACCAGCACAAAATTCTTATATTTATTTATTTAATACTTAAATTTTAATATTTATATAAATAACATTCAAATCTTTAATTCTACATAAAAATATTATCTTAATTAATTTTTTAAATTAAAATGTACTTTTTAGTGCATAGGAAAAATAGATTATTTTTATAAATATCAAATTTAAGATATTAGATATATAAATATATAAGCATTGTGTGCTATGTATGTAAATCTTCCTTTAAATTATAATATCATGGCTAAAAACTAATGAGGATGGATTTAAAAAAAATCCTTTGATTTAGTTTGAGATGAGTAGAATATTAATTATTAATTTAATATGATAATCACAAAATAGATCCAAAAACTTTGAGACCTATTATGACCAATTTCAAAAATTTAGGAGCTGTTTGGGATCAATTTTGTTTTGTATTTTTTTTATTTTTATTTTTATGCTATTTTTAAAAACAAATTTATTTGATGTATTTTTTTGTGTTTTTATTTTTTATTTTTAAAAATAAATAATATTTCTTTTAAAAATACTCAAAAATAGCTTTTAAATATTTTAAGTATTTTTAAAAATAATAATTAATACCAAATATGTTTTTCTTTGAAACAAAATATAATCAAAATAAAATAAAACATAAAACAAAAAAATTAAAAACAAAAGTGATCCTAAATATCCCCTAGTAGGAATATATCCTTATTGTTTCCCATTAAATCTTATTTTAGATTTTTTATTAAATAAATTAGAAATTAGCTAAATTCCACTATTCATAGGATTTAACAAATTTAAAGATGTTCCTTTCGCAAACCTTTACGAACAGGTAACCGTGGGTCGACTCTGCCTCCGCTCGACTGGCCGACGAGGTTGAAGATAGTGAAGGGAGTAGCCAACCTTTACGATGAACTGCCAATGCTAACCTCCCCCGGCCACCTCAAGTCCTCCAACGTCCTCCTCAACGACACCCTCGAGCCTCTCCTTACAGACTATGCCTTAGTCCCAGTCATGAACTTAGTCCACGCAACGCAGGTCATGGTTGCCTACAAGTCTCCAGAGGTCGCCATATCCGGCCGGCCGTCGAAGAAGAGTGATGTATGGAGCCTTGGCATATTAATACTTGAGATTCTCACGGGCAAATTTCCGGCGAACTTCCTGCACAAAGGCTCCGGCGGCACGGACCATGCCACCTGGGTGAGTTCAGTGATGGAAGAGGAATGGAACAGTCAGGTTTTCGATTGTGACATGGGTGACACTGAAAATGGCGAGACTGAGATGCAGAAGCTGCTGAAGATTGGTTTTGACTGCTGCGAGGAGAATGTAGAGACGAGAATGGAGATGAGGGACGCACTTGAAAGGATTGAGCAGTTAAAGGAGAGGGAGGGTTGATTCAAAGAAGAGATCTGGCATGAACTGGAGAGCAAGTCTGTGAAGCTGGTTGTATTCTGTGGAATGCGTGTAGGACCAAATCTTCAACTTTTCATATTCTTTTTTATTAAAAATTGTTCTTTTTTCATCGTAGAGTTTTTATTTTTTTTGATTTTTTTTGTGGCTTAAAAAACGATCGACACAGGCGATGAAAGTGAAGTTGTCTTATTTCAACATGTGTTTTTTCTATTACATAAAATCTCAATGCATGATGAACTGTAATATCTATGCTGCTATAGATTGCATATTTAGTTACGTTACTGTTTTTGTTTAGAAAAATTATATATTACAGAGTCCGGGTGTAATTTAATTTCAATAATATATTATAATGTGACGTTCAATTAATATATAATTATTTTATATTAATTATAAAGTATTATGTATTGATTATAAAATATTATATATATTGTATATGTAGATATTATGTATTATCATGAAATTATTATTATATAAATTCATAATAATATACATTACTTTATAATCAAATATATAATAATTGTGTATTAATTGATCATCATAATATTATGATTGATGTCTAAATATAGAATTATATTAAGACTCCATACATAATAATCTTACTCTTTTGTTTAAGCATAAAGCAAGAAATAGATTCAAATTACAGAAAAAAATAATTGCAAAGTCAATAAATTATTTCATGAAATAGATCAGTGATCAGTAAGTAAAGAAGATTCTTAGCTTGATGAACGAACATCAATTCATTTTGGAATGTAATATTAGGGGTGCAAATGAACAGAGCGTTGTATTCTAATGGCTCGAACGATTGAAAGTTCATGTTCATTTGATTAACTAATCAAACGAGTTTTTTTTTAAATACTTTGATTCTAAATGAACAGTTTGAACAACTGTCGTTGTCATTTATGTTCATAAACATTATCATTTAACTTCTGAATAAGGCTTAGAGCTTTCGATAGATTACGTATTAAGGCTTATTTGAGAACAAGATTGTTCAAATTATTATTTTTTTAGGCTTGATAAGCTTTATTTGATACAGCCCATGTACATTTCTCAACAAGCTGCTCGCGAAGAAGCTCGGTTAAGGCTTGATTAAAGCTCGTTTATTTTATTAAACACGCTGCTCGTTAACAAGCTCGATAATCCAATTTGAACCGAGCTCGTGAACAAACTCGAATCGAGCTCGAGCTCGATAATGATAAACAAGCTCAAGCTTGAACACTATTCTTAAAAGCTCGAATCGAGCTCGAACTCGATAATATTAAACAAGCTCAAGCTTTAATACATACAGAGCCGTTTGCAGCCCTATGTAATATAATACAAAGTTCTACCTCCATCAATAGAAAGCAGACGCAACATTCTGGCATCAGCAGAAGACCACAGAAAGTCAGTCATGCTTCTTTGTCAACAGCATCTGACAAGAATGGAAGCATTCAAACAGACTGATCAAAATACAGGAGAAGGGATCTGCTGAAAAATCATTTGTAGGTCATTTCTTTCATATATATTATCTAATCTTGATACTAGATTTAATTTCAATAATTTCATATATATATATATATATATATATATATATAATTTATTTATTTATTGGTATATATAAAATTTACTATATACGAATCTTGATATAAGTGATCCAAATTAACCTGGTGAGACTTAAAATATCATTGAACTTTGGAGCATTCTAAAAGCTCTCAAATATTGAGTGTTTATAGTCAAATAGCGTCTTGAATCTAACAAGCCAAGATCTCATAATTACATCATTTGAGCATTCAAATACACAAAATACATCATATGATTAAGAGAATCATCATCCGTCAGATAGAGATGATTTGCATGTATTTAGAGCATTCCTCCAATTTATAAATATCATTTCTCTATGAGGGGACAGAGAGAGACATAGCTAAGAGCTCCAAGCAATCTTGACTGATCGTCAAACCAACCGCGCGTGATCTTCGCCGTCGTCAATCTCTGTTGGTCTCCATCATGATGACCTTCATATCGATGTCCTCGCTACCATCATTATATACATTCAAGCATTATTATATTGTTGTTATTATATGCAATTAATCCGTTATCTAAGATTTTGTACTCAAAACTATATATGGAAGATTTTAGAATGATTTTTCTCTTCTTTGAGGTTTTCCAGTAAAATTAAGTTTTCTTGTCTTTAAATACTTATGTGTTGGATTTCATAATAAAGCTAAGTAAACAATCTATGTTTTTAGCATAACATTTATAAAATTTTTTTGAGGTTTAGTCAATGATAATAATCCAATTAGATAAATTATTATTGATTAAATCGATAATAATGTCTCTTTTAATTTTTTTTTAAAGTTTTGTTTCTTTTAAAACAATAATTGGTTCTTAAAATTTTGTAAGAATTTTATGGGGGGCAAAAGTTAGTGAAATTTAAAAAAAAAAAAAAAAAAATCTAAGTTTAATTTTTTTTATATTTTATTTTAGGGCATAGGGGTCTGTGCTCCCAAGAGCCTCCTCTTAAATCTGCCAATATTAGAGGTTGATCTTAATTAATAAACTTTTAATCCAATATACACACAAGCTCCTTGACATACGTGTATGAGCAAGTACACATGCATATATATATATATATATATATATATATATATATATATGTGTGTGTATGTGCATCTATATGGATTTTAGTATGTATATCTTCAACATATATGTTATCGTGTGCTATAAGTTATGATGATAGCAGGTTTAAATCACCTTAGCTATGAATGTCAACCCACAAACAATTAAAGAATCAATAGCATAATTTTTTTTAAATGAAATTTTGAAAAGAGAAATACCACAAAATCTTCTCTTGTTTATATATCAACCATTAATAGTATTATTGTGTGCAAGCATTTCTATTATAATACCAACAAAGTTTTTTGTATCATCATTAAAGATAGATCATATGCACAAAGATAACATAAATAGATAATAGCTTATATGAGACAAAAAAAAGAATAACATGAGAATCAAAAAAGAGAAAAATTGAAGGGGACTAACCCATTTAAAATGATTCCTCAAGTATGTTACATGCTAAAAAATGATAATATTCCCACAATTGAAAAAGGTTTTAATATAATATAAACTTTCTTGGAGGATGTAGTAGGAGCTTTGAACATTGGAGTTATCTTTAAAAGATTATTTGTGATGCCATTCTTCTTGAAAGTGGAAAGATTAAAGACTAGTCAAAGTGATCTCCTCGACAAACACTACATCACATTCAAAACATTAAATCGATGCTCATATTGCAATTTGATGGTCGATCAAGAAAATTCGTTGACATGTATATGCACATATCGAGGTCGGGAGGCTGTGATGATGCCCAAACGACATTCATTCATAAAATTGATCATGTCGTTAGCGTCGAAATATTGAAACCTATCAAATGAGACTAACAATGCTCAATTGCAAGTCAAGTGAATATCGAATTAAATGTAATGTAACAACTCACCAAAATTGACCCAATTCTATATTGAATTGAATCAAACGAACTCCAATCATAATACGAATAGCGTCGTTGTATTCAAAACATCTAAATATTTATAATAGATGCACATATTATATGAGCTATCAACATAAAAATTACTCAAATGAGATTCGACGACACATAAATTGAGATAACTAAATTTTAATGCGTGTGACTCGCAAGAAATTAGTAAAGCAATAATTGGATCTCATTTTAGAAGTTTTTATAGTTAGGATTTAGTTGAAAATGATTTAAACTTTAAAATGAAATTATCAGTATAAATATAATTAGATACTAATAAGATATAAATATATATATAACATTTTAGGGAGATTTAATCAAATCATAATTTCAAAAAAAAAAAAACTTGATATTTCACATGTATAAAGACATAAATGATATATATATTAATGAAGTGAAATTAATATTAAAAAGTAATTTTTATTCAAATAGCAATGCCTCGTTATACTTTCTTAATCTAATCCTTCATTCCTTTTAAACTATAATGGCTTAGGTTTCAAAATTGTGAAGGAATAATTATTTTACTTAAGCATGCTCACATTATTAATATACATATACATATCTCATTTAACTTTATTAAAGGAGATGGCCCGTTTGACCTGCTATTCATGAGTAAATATTACGTGTGAAGTTTGGATGCACCTTTGCATCCAAATGCCAATCAGAATTAGACACACGTCCACTCTTAAAATGCTGCTTTTTGACTTGACCATGAGGTAACGGTGGGACCGGATGCCGTTACCATAACGGGGACTCGACCCAGCCCGTTAAGTTGACGGGATTGCACTTCGGGACGTTTCATTTTGAGCGCTAATATAGGTTTTTTTACTATGTTCATTCACTCACATTGTACTCGCTCCCTCCTTCGGCATCGGTCACAGCATCCACTTTCCTCCAGTTTAGGGCTAAATCTCGGACATTAAAATTCAAGGTACTATCTCATCTTCTCCGTCGAAACGACTCGATGAGGTATTAACTATAGAGCTTTTAGGATTTCCACATTTGTTCTGACTGTTACCATCTCATCTCCTCATCGAATATGACTGCATAAGGTATTATTCTAGACACTTTTCAAATTTTTGAGATGTACACTATGTACACTTTGGAGTGTACACCCTTTTTTAATTTTAAACCACTGGGGGACTTCCTATATCCTTTCTATATGCTATTATAAGCTGCTTTGAGTTCTTTCTGGAATGATTTGGGTGATTTTGTAGTAGTTTTTCATGTGTACACTCTAAAGTGTACACCATTTTTTAAAATGAAACCACTGGGGGACTTCCTATTATGAATCTCAATGGTATAATATGCTGTATGGAATGCCTTTCAACATGATTTGAGTATTTTTATCAGTTTTTCAGAGTGTACACTATGTACACTCCTGAGTGTACACCCATTTTTTTTGTTTTAAACCACTGTGGGACTTCCTATATCCCTTGTAAATGCTATTATAACCTGCTTTAGGTTCTTTCCAAGAGAATTTGGGTGATTTTAGAGCAGTTTTTCATGTGTACACTCTATACACTCTTATAAGAAAAGTATAGCTTGTTTTAGAGTACTCATAAGAAGATCTGGTCCAATTTGCATTATGAGTATTTCCTCTATATTCATTTAACTTGTTTTGAAGTAGTTTCTTTTTGTTGCAAATGATGATATAATGACATCATCTTAATGTTTATCATATGGAGATTATAGAAATTGATTGACTACACTTGCAATGAAATGTTCATATAGTTTATTATGAATAGTGTTGTTTATTGATAATTCTAATATTTACTTGGATTAGGACTTCCCTTGTAAATGCTATTATAAGCTTCTTTAGGTTCTTTCCAGGAGAATTTGAGTAATTTTGGAGTAGTTTTTTATGTGTACACTTTGAAGTATACACCCATCTTTATTTTAAGCCACTTGGAGACTTCCTATATTCTTTCTACATACTATTATAAGCTACTTTGAGTTCTTTCCATGAGGATTTGAGTAATTTTGGAGTAGTTCTCCATGTGTACACTCATTTTTTTATATTTTAAATCGTAGGTGACTTCCTATATCTCTCCTAGATGCTATTATAAGCTGCTTTGAATTCTTTCCAGGAGGATTTAGGTGATTTTGGAGCAATTTTTCATGTGTAACTCATACACTTTGGACTGTACACCCCTTTTTTTTTAAGCCACTAGGGGACTTAGAATTATATATCTCAATGGTGTTATATGCTGTATGAAATGCCTTTCAACATGATTTCAGTATTTTTTTATCAGTTTTTCAGAGTGTATACTATGTACACTTTGGAGTGTATATCTTTTTTAAATTAAACCACTGGAGGACTACCTATTATGGATTTCAATGGTGTAATATGTTGTATGAAATGCCTTTTAACATGATTTGAGTATTTTTTTATCAATTTTTTTAGAGTGTACACCCTTTTTTATTTTAAACCACTAGGGGACTGCCTATTATGGATCCTAATGGTGCTATATGCTGTATGGAATGTCTTTCAACATTATATGAGTATTTTTTTATTAGTTTTCTAAAGTGTATACAGTGTAGAGTGTACACTGTGTACACTCTGGAGTGTACACCTTTTTTTTAAAATTAAATCACTAGGGGACTGCCTATTGAAGGGCATAGGAAGGGATTCAGAGTTTGAATTTAGTGATGGATTTCAATCATTGGATAGTTGGATTTGATTTTGGAATTTGAATGAATTTGAGGATTGGTTTGAAAGAAGCAAGGATTGAGTTTGGGCCATAGGGTAGTCCTCCTAAATCCCTAAGGCACAACCTATTCCTATGGCTAACTCTTCTGTCTCTAGGGTTGGGTTAAGTGTTCACTAATCACTAGAAGTGTCTTAAGACTAAGGAACTCTTAGTGTCTATGAGAGTCCTAGACCTATGATGAGGAAGTTGAGAACTCACTCTAAAAGTGAGGTCAACAAAGGGTGCCCAATAGGTGTGGTGTGACTTACAAGGCACATCGTACGTATTGGTGTTGATCGAGATGATCAACAACGTCTGAGGGATCGCAAACACCAACAAAAATGATCTACTCCTAAACTTGAGGTGTAGAAGGAATCAAAATCTTAGGGTAATGCAATTTCACTCATGTCAAGGGCATAAGGGAGGAAGAAGAGGTCCACTAAAGGATCATTCATGTGAACCTTCCACAAGGTAAGTAGGTTCAAGTTATCCACTAGGGATAAAGATTTTAATTTGGATGCAAGGAATGATTAGGGTAGAGTATCTACTGAGGATTAGGATGTATAACCCACTGGGGATAGATGCATGAACCTTCTACAAGAGAAGCAGGCTCAAGCTATCCACTAGGGATAAAGATGGTTTGAATTTCTCTTGAGGGTGAACTTGCTGAGGAATGCAAGTCTGAATAGGGTTTAATTGGCTCCATAAGAGAAGTCAGGATGATCAATGTCTCACTAGGGAGAAATTGATTGATTGTTTATTTAAGTTTTAGATTTTGAGATGAACCCTGTCAGTTTGTGATGGACTGCACTGAGAAGGGGCTATGTCGGCCTTGGCCTATCTCAGATTTACCAATCCAAATGAGTAGTCCACCGGCCATATGATGGAACTATCTAACCTAAGGGGTTATCTTTCAGTGTACAACGATTGTGCTAGGAAGAAAGCATAGTAGACTTACATCTCCAAAAGTAAGAGATAGCCGCTGGGGTGATCTGTTGGATGCAATAAACCGGACCCAACCTAGGGTGACTACTGAATGAATGCCTCTAGGGAACTTATATCAACTCGAAAGTAGTTAAGATAATGTCATTTGTTTTAATTTCAATTGTTTTAATTTGATGGATCCCGTCGGTTTAGATTGGACCCACTAAGAAGGGGCTAATATCATCCTAGACCTATCTTAGATTTACAAATCCAAAGGGTCATTCTACTGGCCGTGGGGTAGAACTAACTAACCAAAGGGGTATCTTTCAGTTTGCAATGGTCAAGTTAGGAAGAAAGCATAGGGACTCACATCTTCCTAAATAAGGAACCACTGGGGTGATCGGTCGCTTGTGCAACAAATCAGACCCGACCTAAGGCTGCCCATTGGTTTGCAATGGTCGTGCTAAAAAGAATGTGTAATAGACTTATATCTTTCAAAGCAAAGATGACTGATGGGGTAATTTGTCAATGGCACAAAATTTGAACCCAGCCTAAGGGTGACTACTGAGAGAGTGCCGACCCGAGGACTTATCTCAACTCAAAGTAGTCAGGCAATTCCTATAGGGAGTTTTGCTGACACTGCCCTAAAGATAGGATGTCTGCTTGGGAAAGAGGCCACTAGGGGTTTGAATTCCTAATCCACAAGTGAACTATGTTTTGTTTGTTTTATATTTGCATGTACCCTATTAGTTTGCAAGGGACCACACTGAGAAGGAGCTTATATCAACCTAGTCCTATCTCAGACTTATTGGACCAAGGGAGACTCTACACATCCGCTGAATAAATTCTTCAATCATAGGGGTGGCTACTAGGAAAAGGGGACTATCCAATTTAAGAGTAACCGAGGTAGTGTCTAAATGGGGTCGCTAAGAATGTGATCCAAATAGAGTGCCCACATGGGAGGTGCTGCTGGGGGCGTTATATAAAATATTATAAAAGAAAGTTTATAGGTATTCGGTGGCCAACTTAAGGAGAAAGTGCAGGGACTCATATCTACCAGGAGTGGTGTATCCATCGGGTGGGTTGTCATCAACGTGGCGATAACCAACCAACCTAAGGTTCCTGTAGGTTTGTGAAAATCAGTCTAGAAAGAAGGCATGTAGACTTACATCTCTCCAAAGTAAAGCGATTAGGATAATCTCTTTCTCGATAGGTTATCACTAGCTAGAGTCCATGTAAGGACTAAACCCAAGCTCAAAGTAGTCAAGAGGAAAGGAGCCACTGGGGGACTTATCCTAAACCTCAAATATACTCGACCTAGTTAGTGCATGATGGATAGTTTAAGAAGAAAGTATGTAGGCTTACATCCTCTTAAATGAAGTCAATACGAGATAGCTTACTAGCTGTGTAATAAGACCTACCAAACTAACAAGGTGCTCATTGGCTTACAATGGTTAGGTTAAGAAGAAAGTGTAGGGACTCACATTTGCCAGACAAGTGACCACTAGGGTGACATACTAGCAAGGTAGTATATTAGCCTGACCTAGAGCAGCTAATGAGTGAGTGTTACGGGGGCTTGCTCCCACATCAAAGTAGCTCGAGATAAAAGATATGTGTTTATTTGTATTGTGAAAGAAGGAATAGGATGTCGCTTGGGTTCTCTTACACCTATCTTAAACATGTAAGAATGTTACTCCACCAAGAAAGGATGTCGCTTGGGTTTCTTACACATAACTTAGTTGTACTAGTCAAAGTAGGATGCCTCTTGGATTCTCTTACACCACCTAGTAGTGAGGATTGAATGCGTTGTATTTGTCTTTGTGGAGGAGGGATAGGATCTGCTTGGGTTCTCTTACACCTACCCTAAACACATCATGGCAGATTCACAAGCAAAAAAAGGTTTCTAACACATAAGAAATGGAATTTAATATGAAAAAAGTTTTATTGATGATTATTTTTAAACAAGATTTATGGATAATATTTCTTTAGGTAGATTGATGGAAGCATAGGAACTCTCCCTTACAATTTATAAGTTGATAAGATCCTCCTTGGTAGGCCTTCTCTATGGCGAAAGGGCCTTCCCAAGTGGGTTCAAACTTACCTCTCATCTTTTGACGGGCAACAATTGGTCTCCTTAGAACTAAAACAAGCTCTCCTACTTGAAAAGCTCTAGTACGGACCAACTTGTTGTGAGCATGAATCATTTTGGTTTTGTACAACTTGAGGTGCTGGCATGCTTTGAGGCGTCTCTCCTCCAAACCTTCGAGTTCTTCTAAACACAGCTTGGCTTTCTACTCTATAGTAATCTTGATACCCATAGCTATCCTTAGTGATGAAAGTTGGACTTCTAATGGTAGAACAGGTTCGGACCTATATACTAAGGAGAATGGGGTAGATTGAGTTGGAGTTTTGTATATGGTGCAATAGGCCCACAAGGCTTCAACCAACTGCTCATGCCACTGTCGCTTGTTGTCGTCTAGTGTCTTCTTCAATATTTGAATGAGAGTTTTGTTGAATGCTTCTGTTAGACCATTTACCCTTGGGTAGTAGATGGTAAAATATCTCCAATCTATGTTGTGTATTTGGGCAAAGCTATTGATTTTGACGCTCTTGAATGCAGTACCATTATCAGATATAATTAATCGAGGCACCCCAAATTTATATACGATATGGTTCCTGAAAAATTGGAGCACATCTTTGGTGACCTCTAAGTGGGATTGCCTCCCTCGGAAAAGTAAAGATGCCTAGAATGAACTAGTGACCCTTGGAAGAAGGAGGATCGATCGGACCGACTATGTTAGTGCCCCAACACTCAAATGGCTACGAAGCCAAAGTAAGATGTAGAATGTTGGCTGGTTGATGCAAGACCACACTGTGCACCTGACATTGGTGGCATCTCCTAGCTACATCCATACAGTCTGTAATCATTGAAGGTCAATAGTATCCTAATCTTTTGATCTTGGCTTTCATCTTCAGAGCGGACTGGTGAGCTCCGCATAAACCTAAATGTAACTCAGTCATAATCTTACAGGCTTCATGTTTGGCTAAACAATGTAACCACATATGATAAAAAGATTGCCAATACAAGGTGTCATCCATGAGATCATAAGAGAGTGCTCTGTGTTTTGCCTGATGGGCTAATGACTTCTCTTAAGGTAGTTTTCCTGTGTTTAGATAATCCATGAATGGTTGCCTCCAATCTGACTCGTCGTCCTCTTTGGCAACGACAACCTCCCCTTTAAGAGAGAGTTTCTTGATGAGTTCAGCATCAATAAGGGATAAGACTTATCTATTTTAAACTCTTATTAGAATGAACTCATCTTCTAGGCATGCCAACTCCTTGGCGAGCTTGGCCAAGGCATACGCTACAGCATTATCTCCTCATGAAATCTTGTAGATAGTGACCTCTGGGATCAGAGCCAACAACTCCATGGTGTACTTGTTGTAATGATGGAGCTTAGGCTTTAGAACGTTGTAGGACTTAGCAATTTGGTTGATGATGAGGTGAGAATCCCCGCATATGTTGATGCTCTGGACGCATAATGTAATGACTAACTCCAGACTAGCAATCAGAGCATCATATTCGGCTTCGTTGTTGGTGCATGGATTAGACAGATGATATGAGAATCTCATCACATCGTGGTTCAAAGTTAGGAGGACTATTCCTTTCCCTACCTTCCTTAGAAGAGTAGATCATGGTTCTTCTCCTTCTTGAGAGGAAGTTGCACCATAAAAATACATCTCCCAATGGTGAATGCTAGTGTTCCCTAAGTTTATGATTTGTTCATGGGAGAGATCATCACTAAGCAGAGAATCAACAAGTGAGTATCTTTCTAAGAAATCGCTAGTGCTTTCAGCAGATGCGATGTCAAACGTGATAAAATCATGGACCATCATTCCAATATGCGTTGTGTCATGAGATATTGCGTGGATTGATTCTTCGATTCACCTTAGAAAGCATGTCGTAGCTTTGGGATGAAAAGATTAAAGTTAAAGTTTCTCAATAGGGTAGTTTACCTGAGAATTAGATTATGACTAAGGTAGTAGAGAGCATTTTATTTCACTTCATCATCAGTTTAAGCCAACAAAGCACCAAGGGATTCATCTAATGCAGTGGTGTAGAGGATCAATGGCTTGCAGGGGTAGAACTGCGGTGGTGGTGTCATCAGTAGTCTTGATGTCTTCAAAAGCACATCATCCCATGAACTTCATCCTTTTTTATAAGTGTTGAATGGTGGCATCTTCGATAAGTTGGATATGAAGCATCTTAGATCAACCTTGAAATAATGAGTTGAGTTAGACTTTTAGGGGTGACATTTTAAGATAGCCTTGATCTTCTCTGGTCAATCTCTATTCCCTAGTGTTGGACAACAAACCCAAGGAATTTTCCTGAGCTACTTTGAATGCACAATTTAGGGGATCCATCTTGAGGATAAATTATCTTAACCGTTTGAAAACTACTCTCAAGTCGAAGAGATGGTTTTTTTCTTTGCTTTTGACTATTAGATCATCAACATAGCATTCAACTTGATGATAAATGAATTCATTGAAGATCTGAGTCATAGTCCGCTAATATGTAGTACCAGCATTTTTAAGGCCAAAAGGCATGACCTTAATAGATTCGTCGGGTTTGAAAAAGTAGTATTTCTTTCATCCTGGGGCCATCTTGATTTGGTTGTAGCGGATGACCAATCCATAAAGAAGAATCTGAGATGAGGTAATGTTCACCATCAATAGGTATAGGAAGTGAAAATTCATCTTTAGGACATGCTTTGTTGGATCCCTAAAAGATGCATATGCGAATTTGGCCATTCTTTTTTTCTTGGGATGACAACGGAAGGATATTTTTCTTCCCGATAAAGCTGGCATTGATAAGTTTCTTGATTTCAAAGGTGACATGTTATTCAATTTCTAATCGCATGCGTCTAGGAGCCTACTTGATAGGGTTAGCATTAGGTTCTATTACTAATTTGTGGACTGGTACATCAAGAGATAAATTAGACATTTCTTCATAACTCCATGTGAAGTGATTCTTAAACTCAACTAATAGCCTAACTAAGTCATTGGTTTCTTTTTCATTGAACAAGAAATTGATGTACGTCATGCGTGAATCTTCTTTTGTTCCCAAGTTGATTTCTTTGAGTTCATCAATGGTTGATCTAATTTCTTCTTCAAACTCTGGTGGTGCATCTTTGACTTCTGGCTCATTTGAGTTATCTGAAGTTTCTAAACATGTCTCCTCATAAGAGTTAGCATGATTTGAGAAGAACCTATCATACCCCAAATGAGTGGAGATGACTAGGCAATGGTTGTCGTCATCGACGAGACCCACTGTGCCGAATCCTAGTCTTAATATTGATTGAGAATGTCTATTTTGGTTGTCCCATAATTTTTCAAAGTAGTTTGACCTATGTTTAGATCAAATATGTGGGATTAATGCCTTCTTTGCTAAATTAATAACACAAGGTGAATACCAATCAAAAGGTAGTTATGTTAAAATCTTTATATGAATTATTCTCAAGTTCTACATCAGCTTCCTAACTTGAGGATGATGCTCCCAAGAAAAACCTCTTCGACTTGATATATGTGGATGACTTGGGGGACTCCTTAACTACTTAACTTTCAACTTTTTGGGAAGAAAGTTAGGTTTGAGCTAAAGTTCTCAACTAGTTCCTGACTATTCTACATAATGATGATTCAGATGCATCTTTTCTTGGAGGTTTGGTCTTCACCTATCTCACGTCACCTCTAAGGGGCCCATTGGTTCAATGGGGCATCGAGCTTAGAGCCTCATCTACCTCCTTAGCCACCTATGGTCATATCCACCTTAGTTGGATGGCCACCGTCACAGTATATCCCCATCAGACATCATGACTCACCTCTAACCATCTATCACTCTTGCCGATAAGTTGAATAAACCCTATTCATTCAAGAGGTAGTGGAAGATCTTTATGAACCTCTTAGCGATTTTTTAGTTCCTGAGGCCAGGATGTTTGGCGCCATGATCCAAACTTCCCTCCACATGCAGACATGTCTTAGAATATTGCTTTACCTTTGACTAGCATACTACAAGTTTGTCATTATCATCCCAAGAATACCTACTAGAATAACCCTAGTTCTTTGTAATCCTTGGAGATACACACGATCTTCTCAAGAGAGAAGGTTGGGATATCTCCTATCCCAACCTCCAAAAAATTATTTCTAAGATGAAAGTTACCCTTTGCAGACTCAAATCTTCAATTCTAAGGAAGGTTTGCAGTTTCTAAGGACAACTTGAGGGATCCCAATCGTGATAGCTTCACTTGGGATAATCTTAGTGCAACCACCGAGTCCAAAGACTCCTTCCACTTATCATTTACCAGCTTCTTCTTCTCCTCAGATCAATGGAGAGGGTGCAAATCCTCACTCTACTTACTTGATTTCTATTTTGTACCTTCATCCAACTCTAAGAAATCAATGAAGAAAAAGACTGATTCCAATTACATTTTCTCTATTTTTGGTGATCTTGATGATTTCATTCATATAAGAAGCTCTCTAAGTACTAATAATTATAATAATTCTTATCCACTCCTTTCTGATTTTAAAATGGAATACTTATTCCTAAATCACCCGGGTTCACCCATTAAGATATATTTAGAGTCATCACGACTCCCATGATCTATAGGAGAAGTCAGTGAATGGTTAGAACTTTTCTAAACAATCTCATGAAGTCATTGAAGTCAACCTTCAGAGCAAGTTCTACCTCCTAAGGTAGCACCTCAAGATAAGGGTAAACAAATCATTAGTTCCAGCGATCAAGAAGCCCCTCCATAGGATGCTCCACCTATGGATATGCTTATGGAGGACCAACTCAGAGTTGACTATAATGTCCTCGCTCACCTAAGAAAGTTACCAACTAAACTAAGCATATATGATGCCCTTGTCTTATCCAAAGAGATAAGGGAGTTATTGATCAAAGCTTCTTGATCCAAAATAAAAGCTGATCTTATTGAAGAGGAGGCATATTTTTCAAGAGAAGGTGGAGTTACATTCCTTTGAAGACCTTCTTTGGGGACAACGAGCACGTCCCTCACCACACGGCAATAGTGACTCGTTAGTTGATCCAGTGCATCTTGAACATCATGAGTCAAAACTCTTTTAAGGATTGACATCTCTAACTCAGGAGATGGATGATGTTGAGAGGATTCAATGAACAAGGCGAGGAGGGCTTTAGTGACCAGAGATATATGATTAAAGACAAAATCCAACTTCTACATAATTGATTCAAATACATCTATCCTTGCTTTTGCTGTAGGCCTTGGATACATGAAAATACAGTTCCATCCTCTTGCATAATTGCATCAAATTTAGAAGGTGGAATATGTGTCAAAGGAGACTTGAAGCCATTCTCAGTTAGAGAGGTCAAGATTTATGAAGATGTAGCCTACTATCTTCCTCCAAATCAAAAAGTTTATTCTCGTGAACTTGGTGAAAGTTCAAAATCAAAAGAAGAAGAAACAAAACAAAAGAAAAAAAATTGAAAAGGAAAAAGAAAAGAAAAAGGAAAAGAAAAAAAAAGTACAAGTGTGGCGAGAATGAACGGAGAGATAGAGCGGATGTTAGATTATAGTTGCCTCCATATGAACACATGGTGGATGACTCAACCTCCAGGTGAGGAAGAGGCAAGTCCAGGAGGTAGTTAGAGGTGAAAGACCTCCCTGTGGCCAAGTAAGAGCTATGTTTAGCTAATATTACTATCCACATGTTTAGAGTCAGTTAGGATGAGTCTCTGTGATTAACATCTTTCTTCTCAAATGCCTTTTTTGTGGTGCAGGCTTGGTGATCTTGGAAAGGTAATTGTTTGACCTCTCCTTGTAGAGCCACTTGTTGATTAATTTCTCAAATGTCTTAATGGTGAACCCTTTAAGCATGAAGGTGATATGAATATTCTTAAGTAAATTTCAATGGTATGCTATTGGCTTGTGGTTCATATTTCATGCTTAAATTGTGTCATCTAAAAATGTAATCGGTAAGGGACTCTAGTGTTGTTGAGCTATAGATGATTACAGTTACCCTTGTTGAGCTCCATCAAATCTCTTAATAAAGACGCAACTCAACAAAATTCTCACTTAACCATTGGGTAGTTCAGCATACCAATCAAATGTGATGTCTGTCAAGCTACTGATGAAGAGGTGAAATAAGAGTGCATCGCTGCCACCGACTTTGCAACATCCAGTATTGAAATGTGCTATGCGTTGCCCGGGGTTCTCACTGTCATCAAAAATTTTGAAGGACAGAGGCACAAAGATCTCAGGGTATTGGACACCATCAAATTCCTCTGGGTAGGATTTACCCTTTAGAACATATGAGCCACCTCAGGCTTGGGCCAATGCATCCCTCACCTGTTGCTCCACCATATATTTAATATCTTTTTCATGCATGGAGATGCTATCCACCACATTCCTATTCCACTATCTCTTTTTGCAGGAATGCATCTAGAATGATCTAAAGTGTGTGCCAACTCTACTACGGAGAAGGTGGCAGCTGAATTCTTTGACACCCGCCATCAACTCTTTGATCTTCCCATCTCCAATATGATCATCCCTCACTAATGGTGGAGGTGTTGAGTTGAATGGATGACATCATCCTCTTCAACTACAACACCTTCCTCACTATGTTGATCTCTCTTAAGGGAACTCCTAGTATCGACAATGTGAACTTCAGCCGAATCCTCAAGAAGATCATCCTAATCTAGATCAAAGCTAATCTTTCCCTCCTCATAATCTGACTAGTAACTTCTTAGAAGTTCTCTCTTCTCTAAAGTACTATAATATCATCATAGGGCTGCAGTGTTACAAATATATATTGGCCAGGTGTAAGCAATGTGCTCACTACGAGATGCACTAACACTACCTATCTTGGAGTCTGCAGGAGGGTCACTGAAGAGACACATGCTCATGGGTGGAGTAGTGCCCCTAGGGAGATCCATGGGGACTCTGTCCCTCCCTCCATATATACTACTATCAGCTCAGATGGTGGTGGTGCGACCTTGGGGTACTCATCAAGGCTGAGAAAGGTTGGTAGGGGAACTCATCACCTCGGTCGATGGGTAGATGAAGTGGGATCCCATGGCGGATTTCTTCTCCCGGATCTTTGTGACTTTGTAGGAACAGTGGATGGTGGGCGAGGAATGGATCAGTGTGGTGGAGAAAATATGGCTACCCTCGAGGCTTTCCCCTATGACTGTGGTACCTATGCACTATCTTATCGGTTATGGCCTGGTGGCGATGACAGAAATCAACTAGAGTGGAGGCTATTGTCGACAAACCTCACTCCTCTCCCTTGAGCTACTTACCGAGTCACGATGCTCATCCTAGCAAATGTGCCTGGTAATACTCCTAGGGATGATCGACCTCAAGTCAAATAATGTGTTGGACTTTAAACATCCATGTGCCCTGTCTACCTATCATAATATCATCCGTAGGCTGCATAGACTTTCTCTTGTCCCTAGTCGAAACCTCATGGTATGTACGAGGTTGAGGCAATGTAGCTATCCTATAGTAGTCCTCCTCTCCATCTGATACCAAGAAGGGGTGGAATTGATTCCTAGTTAGAAATAGAGAAACCTCATGGGAACCCTCCTCTACAATGTGGGATGCGGCGTCCATCTCTAGGGCGGTACGCTCGTGGTTCCGCTTGATCTTGCAGCTCCTATTGCTTCATTATGTGTGGTGTTGTGTATGGCTAAGCAAGGCGGTGTGAGAGCTAGATCCTACCTCGAAGGTAGGGAGGCTATCTCCGAAGCTATGATAGCCTTTCCCTTAGAGGGGACCAATGAGGAGGTCTTGCCACACCGGCCAGTGGGAACAACGACAGTGAACTAATGACCTGAAACCAACCTTCCTTCTTTAGGAAGGATACTGTCAAAAGGCAAGTCGACGCGGATGACTGTTTCTACCCACCTCATCCGACATGTGGTGAGGTCGCCTCCCTATAAGTGATGTGGGCTCCTTCCTCTCAAAACACTAGGGGGAGGGGGAGGTCTAAATCCATCCAAATCCATCCTGAAAGGTGAAAACAAACTTGAGGCCATGGCCATTGTAAAACCGAGATCGAGTATACATGTTGAAATATAACAATTAGATCACCTTGATTTGTTCCAAGAAAGTAACAAGTTTGAGTTTTGAACCCACACTCAATTCAAATATGTTAAGTGGGGTTCATTGGAGATTTGGATGTTTGGAGGAGAGTCTTTGCCATTTGATTTTAGAAACCCATACTCAACCAATTTAGGTAGGTTGGGTGGGGTTCAAAAATTTGAAGAGAGATTTCTTTCTTTTTTGGAGATTGTTTGAATTTTATGTTTCTTATTTGAAAATATGGATAGTTTAAAAGATATATACTTAGTAAATTTGGGTAAGAAGAGGTTGTGATTATGTTTTTGAAATATTTTTTCTTGTAAAGATTTGATTGTGTGATATTTTGATTTGAAAAATGGGGCCTCTTACTCAACAAATTTGGTATGTTAAGTAGAGCCCACATGTTTTTGCATTGTGCTTGAAGATGAGACTTTCACTTATCAAATTTGGTATGTTAAGTGAAAGTCAAATGTGATTGTGAGATAGATTTTCTTTTCTTTGAAGATGGGAGTCCACTTAACAAATTTGGTATGTTAAGTGAAAGCCCAAATGTGTTTGAGATATATTTATTTTTATTTTTAAAATGAGACTCTATGGGACTCACTTAACAATTTGGTGTGTTAAATGGAAATCAAAGTATGATATGACTTGAGAATGAGATTCTCACTTAACAAATTTGGTATGTTAAGTGGGAATCCAATATGGCATGATTATGTGATTCTTATTCAACAAATTTGATGTGTTAAGTATAACCAAATATATGCTTTGAAAATGATACTTTTACTTAGCAATATTGGATATGCTAAGTGAAAGCCTAAATGTATATATATTTTTTTTGAAAATGTGACTCTCACTTAACAAATTGAAATTGTTAAGTAAAATTCAAATTCATGTTTTGAAAGTGAGATCCTCACTTAACAAATTGAAATTATTAAGTGAAAGCCAAATTTATGTTTTGAAAATGAGACCCCACTTAACAAATTGAAATTGTTAAGTGAAAGTCAAATTTATGTTCTTGAAAATGAGACCACTTAACAAATTGAATATGTTATGAAGGTCAAATTTATATTTGAAAATAAGATCCCTCACCTCAATAAATTGGAATTGTTAAGGAAAACAAAAATGTTTGAAAATGAGACCCACTTAACAAATTGAAATTGTTAAGTGAAAGCCAAATTTATGTTTGATTCAAATGAGATTCTCACTTAAATTGGGATATATGGGAATCAAACATGGCATGATTTGCTTTTTAAAAGAGGGAAGCTCTTAACATGTGAAATTTATTATGAAGTTTTAATTTATTTGAAAATGGATTCCCAATAATTTTGAGTATGTGGAATGGGCATATTTTTTCAAGAATGTTTTGAAAAGAACCTCAATGTACAATCAATTGTTAAATGTTTTGATTGATTTTGTGAAATCTTGTGCTTTTGAAAGTGTCATTTTGTGAAAGAGATTATTTTATTTTATGATGAACCTCACTGTTAGTGGTAAAGGTTCTAAATATTTATTATCTCCCTTTCATTGATAAATTATGTTTTTTGCCTATTGGGAAGCCCAATGGGTTTCAAGATGCATGGAGTGAGGTCAAAAAAAGGATGTTTGAAATTAAGTAAATTCAATGTTTGAAAGTGAGATCCACTTAACAAATTGAAATTATTAAGTGAAAGCCAAATTTATGTTTTGAAAATGAGACCCCACTTAACAAATTGAAATTGTTAAGTAAAGGTTAAATTTATGTTCTTGAAAATGAGACTCCTACTTAACAAATTGAATATGTTAAGTGAAGGTCAAATTTATATTTTGAAAATAAGATCCTCACTCAATAAATTGGAATTGTTAAGTGAAAGTCAAATTCATATTTTGAAAATGAGACCCCACTTAACAAATTGAAATTGTTAAGTGAAAGCCAAATTTATGTTTGATTCAAATAGAGATTCTCACTTAAATTGGTATATGTTAAGTGGGAATCAAACATGGCATGATTTGCTTTTGCAAAGAGGAAGCTTCAATTCCAACATATGTGAAATTTATTATATGAAGTTTTAATTTATTTGAAAAATGGATTCCCCATTCAATAATTTTGAGTATGTTGAATGGGCATTATTATTTTTCAAGAATGTTCTTTTGAAAAGAACCTCAATGTAGCAATCATAGGGATTGTTAAATGGAGGGGTTTTGATTTCATGATTTTGTGAGTTTCTTGAAAGGTGCTTTTTGAAAGTGTCATTTGTGAAAGGGATTATTTTCTTTAAATTTTATGATGAACCTTACCTCACCAAGTTAGTGGTGACGAGGTTCTAAATATTTATTATCTCCCCTTTCATTGATAAATTATGTTTTTGCCTATTGGGAGCCCAATAGGGGTTTCAAGATCTGCATGGAGTGAGGTCCTAAAACTTAAAGGATGTTCGCTAACTTTGTTTAAGGATGAAATAAGCTAAGTGCCAATGGAAGGAAAGATAGTCTCGGGCTCACATGTAATGCAAGCCCACTATTGATGCTTGGATACAATAATCATCTACTAGAGATGGAGAGAGAACCATCCAGGAGTCGAAAAATCGTGGTATTTTTGGTTTGTATGTGAGTGTATGGGGACACCACAGATGAAGATGTACTTATTAGGGGTGATGGTACACATTAAGGAATAGTGTACTATCTCGAGAAATAGATGTCACTACCTATAATGGACCTAATCACCTAAGAACTCAAGGCATGATGGGTCTAATATACCAAAGATTTTTCCCTACTTATACATGAAAAGTAAAGCGGGGTTTATTTAAACTGGGTTCGTTAAGTTCTATGGAGAGAAAGCCTCCATAGTTAATTACATCTTAAGGAAGTGAATCCCTTAAGAATACTCAATTAAAGTGATTGTTATCTCCAAAGAATTCAAAGATAGACTATCAAAGGATTGGTTTTAAAATTAAAGGAGAGGGATCAAAAGGGGAGAGTTATTATCGAAACCAAAGAAGATGAGTAGGGAGTGCTCATGATACTAGTAAACCTAGTGAGCACTCCAATCTATCTAATGGTTGGGCTTTATGTATTTGAAATTGAGGAGATTTTTTATTTGAGTTGACTTTTTATTAGAAATCTAGGACTTATAATTCCATAAAGATTGTGAAAATGCCTAAGAGGTGAGGATTTATGCTTGTAGCCCATAAAGAAAAATAACAATCTCAGATTCTAAATCTAGGGAGCTTTGGTTAGGGCCAAAATATGACCTAAATCTAAGGAAAAAAGTGGGTATATGGTTTACCTCCACAAGAGAGAATAAACCCCCAATTGTTGACTTATTACTACATAGAGTGGCAGCCATCTAACTCCTCCTATGCTTTAAATCCATGTAGGCAATTCATATGCTTTACAAGATGGCTAGACTGTTATTTATTTAGAAGAGAAACTAAGTCCTTAAACTCACTCCATAAGAGACTAGATCATGACTTAAATCTAATACAAATTTTGCCAAGTTTTATTTTAACACGGGCTATAGGATTTTATATCCTTAAATGCATGAGAAATTAATTATAGGCTAAATCAGAAGAGAAAGAGGTGTCTTTCAATCTATAGGTTTAAATTTTATTCTCAATAGATGGAAGCCCTCTCGACAAGAGTGAAAGAATATGATATGCATGATATTATACAATCATCCAACTAAGGGGTTTCTATTTTATTATCTTGATTTAATTCCTAGGCTTTTATGAGGTTATGAGTTTTAAAATTTTAGTTATGTTATGTTAGTGGGATAGAAAATTTATTTTTATCCTAAGAGTCTAATCACATCCAGCCACAATCACCAATATAAAGAAACTATGAAAATGCATGTTATTTCTAATGCACAAGATAAACAAAATATCAAATAATTTTACAAAACTATTACAAAATAATAAGAGGCTGATGTAGTCAGGTACCTCCGTACAACCCGAAAAGAAATGTGGGTAGCTGAGCTCTACCCTTATACATCCTGGTATAATGAAATAATAATTATAATTATAAAATGATAAGGGTTATGGGGGAAGGGTCTTCATTCTTCATCCTCCATTCTTCACTCTTCATCTTTCATTTCTTCATTTTTTTATTTGCTCCATTTCTTTCTTTCTTTTGGCTTGATTGGGATGTTATTTGTCCAAAGGCATCACATGGTGTATAAGACTTAATATTAAAACTAATGTTCATCCTAATCCCCCATAACACTTAACCTAATCCTAATGCAAAAATTGCATTAGAAGAGAAGGAAAGTAAATCTAGCTACACCTACAAAACAAGTGTTAACTAAACACTCCATACAACCTAAGCAGTTATAAGATTAATTTGGACTTAACACCCCACACATGGGTGACCAAGTCCACCTGTCCTAACTTGGGCTATGCTTAAGTTCTAAGCAACCTACACAGTAAAAAGCATTTATATTTTTATTACAGCAGCCCCTTAAGCATGACCTCCTACATAAAACATGATTAGGCTAATATCGGCCTAACATTCAGACTACGCACATACAACCTAACATCTAGTCTAAAATAATACATCACAAAACTAAACATTCATCAAACCATGCACCACCCTAACATAAAGCTAGAAATGGTCACTTAGTCTAATGTGTTAAAGCTTGTGGTATGTCCTAACTTTAGGGTTATGATTTGCTAAGTGTGAGGGATTTAATTTATAAAGGGTTGATTTCTCTTTAAGTGGTTTAGTTGATTTGAAGATTTTACTTAATATTTTCTTTTGTTTTATATGGCCTACACTTAGTAACTAAATATTATAAAGAGAAGAGAGGGCCTCTTTTATCCCTTCCAAGTCATTTCTAAGGTAAGTTAATTAATGAATTTCAGTGAATTGTTTATTATGTGTTTTAATTAACCCTAAGTTTAGGTTCATTCTAAATAACCCTATTCATTGAGAAAGACATCTTAAGGTTAATTAGGATGGATTACTATCACATAATACACATTTATTCATTTATTTTCATCATGTATATCATGCATATGAATACTCCTAAGCTTATCTATACATGAAATGTAAATCTTAGCACACTTTGATGATGAATGCAAAGAGATTTATTTTTAAATTTAAATATTTCATTTGCTGATTGAATTATGAATGCATGCATTTATTATATAGAAAAGAGGGATTTTTCATCCATTAGCTAAATGCACATTCACATGTATAAAAGTTTTAAGTGAGTATGATGCCATTATTTTCTACACCAGGGGCGTAAGGTACGTAACCTACTTAGGACTACTTAAATCCTCGCAGCCTCGGGATGTCCAGACTAATATACCACTTTTCTTAGATACATGTAAATGTATGAATAACTATAAGGATAGGAAAATCCATGCAAAAGTTTATACTTGATTTATGATTCTTATTTATTGGCCACATCATACATGCATATGCATAAGAGTTTTAAGTGAGTACAACGCCATTATTTTCTACACCAGGGTCGTAAGGTACAAGACCTACTTAGGGCTACTTAAAGCCTCATAGCTCCAAGATGTCCAGACTAATATACCACTTTTCTCAAATACATATGAATGTACAAAAAGAGCCAAATGGATCATGAATCATGCAAGAAATTATATTTGATTTGGTTATATGATTTACATGTGTAATATGAAATTCTACCTAAGTCTTAACATGGAGATGCTTAAGAATAGATTTAGGCAAGTGTTGTGTTCTTTTCAAATGAACTATACACTTGCAAATCCTATGTGAATCCATATTAAGAGAGGAAAAGAGAACTTCATATTTCACATACTATACTATCATCATATGCAAGCTTATAGATATTTATAAGTAACATTACTTCATTTATAATAATTTATTTATAGGTCTTGAAAATAGCTTTTGATTTAATAGTGATAATAGCCACTCATATTTTTAATTTAAGTCAACACATGCAATTTGACATAAAAGAAAATATTTCATTTAATTAATTTTAAAATGAATGAATGGATAATTTCATATGGAAAGAAATATTTAGCATGATTGGAAAGAAATAAAGGAATGTAAACACATGATTTCATTCACCCCAATTAATTCTTAAGAACAATCACATTAAATAAGGTTATTTAAAATAAACCAAAATTCTTTAAAGACATTTTTAACTTTGAGTTTGATTTGATTTAGGAAATAAGAGAGAGGTTTTCTAATCCTAACCCATTTCCCCATGTGTGAATTAATTTGGTTTAATGAAGAATATTTAAGTTGATTTTATGTTTTAATTAGGTTAAGGTATGAATTAAATGAATTAATTAACCCTTACTTATATCACCTTAAGTTAATTAACTAATTAATAATAAGCCAATATGATATGCAACCACATGAAAAGTAAATTTGTAATGCTACTAAGAAATGAAAAGGGTATAATGCAATTGGCTTATAATTAATAGTTAATTAAGCTTAAGGGATTTCACTTAATTACTTTTATGATTTTCTCACACATGTGACCAACCATAATTTCATTATCTCTCACCTTGGGTTATTGAACACGCAAGAAGCTACCCAAGATCAATTAAAGGTTGCTTAGGTGTGTCGACCTCATTTTTAGGATAAGCTCTCAACCCCTCCATCTTAGACATAGGACTGCTCTTAGACTTTAAGAGTTCCTTAGTCTTAAGACACATCTAGTGATTAGGTGGACTTTCAACCTAGCCCTAGAGACTTAAAAGAGTTAGCCATAGGAATAAGTCATGGAAAATTTACCTACCCTAAAGCTTGAACCAAAATCCTCACTTCCTTCTTCCAAGTCAAAACTCCAACTTTAACCCAAACCTTGAACCAATTCAAAGGATTTTCTCAAATCATGAATCAATTCCAAATAATTGAAACTTATGATTGATGTTTATGATTGAAATTCCAAATCAAAAATATTTCTTAAGTCCTTTGATTCCCTCTCATGGACTTAGCCTTAATCAAATCTAAACCAATTCAAATTCAAGGAGTTTTCTCATAACCCATTTATATTCTCATTTATATTCACATATATAAATAAAATATAAATTCAAATCAATCAAACCAAATTCAAAATTCAAATCCAAATAAAAAATCTTTCCTATATCATTTTGATTCCCTCTCATGGACTTAGCTAAATCAAATTTAAATCAATTCAAATTCAAAATTTTCATAACCATTTATATTCTATATTCACAAATATAAAATATAAATTCAAATAACCAACAATAAATTCAAAAATCAAATCCAAATTCAATCAAAAATCCAACCTAAGCCTGTAAGTCAAAATCTTAAACTTAGCCAAATTAATTTCAAATCAAGCCAAACCCTTAAATTTTCTTCATGATTCAATCAATCCTACAATCATGAATCCAAATATAAATGCAAACATCAATCATCAATCCAAACATCAATTCAAAACTCAAATCAAATTCAATCAAAAATTCAACCTAAGCCTTCAAGTCAAAATCTTGAACTTAGCCAAATCAATTTCAAATTAAGCCAAAACCTTGATTATTCTTCATGATTTAATCAATCCTACAATCATGAGTCTAAATATTAACATAAACTCCAATCATCAAACCAAAACTAAATTCAAAAATTAAACTCAAGTCAAACTCATGTTCACCCTTTGAACTTGAAATTGTCAAATGAATCAAAACCCATTTGACTTCAAACCACTTGCAAATGGATTTATATTTTAATGATAAGTCCATATGTGAGTTCAATCAAACTCAAATCAAGCTTTGACCAAGCCATTTGACCTACTTAGGCTCACCTGACCCAAAGTGAGTTAAAGTACCCCTTTTGAACCAAATTCTAATCCTACTCAAATTGGATTGAACTAAGCCCACCTAAGCCTCACATTATGAGCAACAATTATAATGAGATGATCAATCACTCAAATTGGGTCAAACCTAAGGGTTGACCATGTCAACACTTAGCCAAAATGAAACATAAACTAGCCAAAATCTTCCATAGCCTAAACTGATTGAAACCATTGATCAAAACTCATTCATGATCAATGTTTGAACTTGACCAAGTCATCATTTGAGCCTAACCTAACCCAATTTGCCACTTGACCCAAGTTGACCCAACTTGACCTAAAAAGTCAAAATGTATCAAAACTTGATTTAAGCCAAATTGATTGAAACCAATGGGTCAAATTCATTCTAAAATGATTGTTGGACTTGACCAAATCCCAATTGGCTAACTAGACCCAACTTAGGCCAATTGACCTTGAACTCAACTTGACTTAAAAGGCCAAATTGAGCCAAATCCAAATATAAACCAAATTGATTAGAAACAAAGATACCAATCCATTTCAAATGATCAACCAAACATAAACCAACCCATGATCTAACCCAAATAAGTCAAATGGGTCAAATTGGTCAACTTGACCCATTTGACCTAAATGAAATCAAATGAACCAAATCCAAATATAAATCAAATTGAACTAAACCAAAGTTGCCAAAACATTTCAAATGGTCATATGAACTTGACCCAACCCTTGGTTTGACCTAATTTGACCAATTGGTCAACTTGACCCAAGTTGACCCATTTTTGACCTAAATGGGTTAACATGAGCCAAATCATATCAAACCAACTCCAAATTCAATGAAACTTGGCCCAACCCATTTTTTAATCATACCAAACATATTCAAAATGAAAACCAAGTCAAATGACCATTTTACCCTTAGGTCATAGGGTAACTTAAAATCAAAACCACTTGGAATTTGGTTAATTCCTTTTCATGGATACTTGACATCCTTTTAGTGGACCAAATGGTCACTAATGGACATTGAGCACATGACCCAATGAGTTTGAGTCAGCTAAACCCAACCCAAGGTCAAAACTGACCACCCCCCATGGACATGAGCACATGGGACCTTCATTACTCCACTCCGCACTTAAAACTAAATGTCATGACACTCCTAACAGCCTAACAAACCCATTGAATAGGGTCAATTGGATCAAAATGGCAAAGGAGCTTGCGGCCATCCGATCCTTCAAGGGGGAGATATACTCCCCCTAATTTCATTCAAACTCTTGTCTCTTGCTGATTGAGTGAGGAAGTCGTACCATTCCAGCTCCCCAAGCTTCCTAGAGCCAATTCAACTTCTCCATTCTCAGTTTCTCCAAGCCAAAAATAAGGGAGGTAGCAAGGAAATCCAACTTAGCCAATACATAAAACCAATCCAATTCCTCCTTTGAGCAACCTTAGAGAGCCTAGTCGAACTCATCCCAAACTTCTTCTAAGCTCCAAAGGCAAGGGAGGTGGGACTTTGACCAAGACCAAATCCATTTGAAGGAGAGCATGGTCCATAGGAAGATCCACTCAACAAAACCACCTTAAATCTTTAATAAGGCTTCGTCTCCACTAGACGAAGCTACCTCATTGAACTAGAGCACCAATGATAGCCTCTGATGAGGTATGCCTTCAACTCAAGCTTAAACTAGAGAGTGTGTGGTCTTTTGTGAAGTGGATTTTCATCTCAAGCAAAGTTAGCCATTTGATGTGTCCCCCCTTGCATGAGGATGGTGTGGGTTGAGTTTGAGCTCAATTCGAGCTCAATCGAGCTCGGATCTTCCCCTGAAGGATGGACAAATGATTAGTGATGGATCATGGGCTGTCCATCCACGCATTTTGGATGGATGGCCATGATCAAGACACATAGGATTCTTTTTTTTAATTTTATTAATATCGCGGGTTCAATCTCAACCGTCTGATTCTTGATCGAACGGATGGGGAGAAAGCGCGTAGCACCATCGATGCGGCACTACAATGTGACAACTTAAGTGGCCTCTCCCATCACACCACATGGAAAGCACGCATCGCATCAGCCTCCACGTGGCACTGACAGGATTAGCCTTATAATTAAGGGATTAATTACTTAATAAGCTTGGAAACTTCAAATATTTATAACTAATTATAGAAAAAAATAGAAAAATACAAAATAAAAAGCATTGGGAAGGTAATTCAAAGAGGAATATTCTAAAATTAATTTCACTTGATTTTGAACAGTGATACTTTCTGAATTAGGGTTTTATTGGGAATGTAATTACATTAATTACACCCTAATCATTCCACTAATTAATTCCAAACTTCCTAGGGTTGAAATGGGATGACCTCTGCCTCCCACAATTTTCTTGGAATTTATGAATGGATTAATTAAGGTAATTAGTTAGCTCATTCCTAATTACTCTTTAATCCATTAAATGATTAATTAACCTTTTAAATAGTGATAAATTCACTATTTAATTTTTCTAATTACCTGTGAGTGGAGGACTTAAAGAATGAGATTAGGAGTTCTTTCCCATATCTTTTTCCCTAATTTATTTTATTTAGATTAAAATCTAATTAAGGTGCAAAATTAATTAAATAATTTAATCATTTAATTTAATGGCCTAATTAATCAAATTTTTAAAATCAAAATATTAGAATAACTAGTCATAGATATATTCATATTTATGGATCATAAGCAATACGTAACCGAACGAAGTACTATGTAATTAAATTAAACCCTTTACAATTAATCATTATTATGAACCAATTGCATTAGGCACCTTTCTTTCCTATAATGCATTACTAATTTTTCTTATGTGATTTTTATGTCATATCATTGGCTCACTATTTGATTAAATATGTTAAAGGTATAGAGAGGTAATTAACACTTAATGTACCATAACCTAAAAAAACATAAAATTGATCTAATTACCTAAAAATTAAACTTAAATAACTTACACATGGGGGAATGGGCTAAGACCAGCAAACTCATCTCACATTTCTCAAATTGAAATCAAATTCAAAACAAAATCAAACTTTCTTTAAAACAAATTTGATTTACTTTAAATAATTCTATTTCATAGGATTGTCTTTAGGAATTAACTAGGGTAAATGCATTTACATGCTTTCATCATTTTATTTCTTTCTTAGCATGCTAAATATGTATGTCATATGAAAATCATGCATTCATACTTTTTAAAAATCAAATTAAAAATGAAATGTTTCCTTTATGTCAAATTGCATGTTTTGGCTAAAGTAATAATATGAATGGCTATTATCACTATTAAATCCAAAAATTACTTTCAATATTTATAAATTCAATGTCAAAATTGAAAGGTGTGATACTTATAATTATTTATAAGCTTGCATGTGAATATAAATATAAAGTGTATGTGTGGCTTTCCTTCTCTTTCCCTTTAGCATTTTGTTTTATGGTTGGTAAAGTGTATAGTTCATTTGAAAAGAACACAACACTTGCTTAAATTGTTCTTATTCATTCCTATGTTATTACTTAAGAGGGACATCCATACTTACATATAGAAATGGCATAAACAAATCAAACAAACAAATACAAACTTTTGCATCTTTCTTTTTTCCATTAATTTCTTTTGTACATGCATATGCATTTAAGGAGAGTGGTATATCAGTCTGGATAACCTAAAGCCTGAGGGAGTAAATAAGTAGGTGTATACACCTGGTGTTGACCTCATTTTGGATGAGGTTAATTTAGAGATCTAATCTCAAATAGGATTTTCTTAATTCAATTTAGACACTCTCAGAAAATTTTGAGTTTATTCTAACCTATTTGATTAGAATCAATCCAAATTTTTAAATTAAATTAAAATGAAGAAAGAAAACCCATTTTATTTGAATTTAAATTGATCACTTGAACTCATTTGAAATCATAAACCCACTTTAAGCTAAATGAGTTAAAATGAAATTAAATTTAAAATCAAATTAAATGGCTTAATTAAATCATAATGCAATTGATCATCAAATTATATAATGGTATTAAAAAAATAAACTAAATAAATTCAAAAGGAAAAAAGTTAATCTCAAATCCCTAAGAAAACTCAAATGCAATTAAATCTAATCTCAAATCTATTTTGAGATTAATTTGAAACATATCATACTTTAATTCAAACTAAGATGATAATGTCATATAAAATAATAAAAGAAAATAAATAAAAAGAAATTAAATGAAAATGGGAAGAAATAAAATGACAATTTTTTCACACTTTTCTTATCCTCATCCCATACTACCTTCTAATCAAAGATGGTCCTTCAAGTGAAGGAAATCAAGCATAGAAAAACCAACCAAGGAGAGAAGATTTAAAAAAAGAGCATAAAGAGACCATGAAAGGAATACATACACACTCCCAAGGCAAGCTTTCCCCACCATCCATCAAAGCAAAGAAATCCCCCTTCCCTCAAGTGTTCTCAAATGGAACCATCAAAACCAAATTTTGAATCCAAAGCTTGGGCTGATCAAACCACAAGGAATTCTCAATTCCTTTGAAGCCTTTCTCTTGAAGAATCTACTTCAATTGATTCAGCCTTTTTTGATCTAAATCAAAAATGCATTGAACTCCTTTTCTTCAAAGCTTTCGGCCATGGTCATATCCATACAAGGCATGTTCTCTGGTGAGATCAAGCCATATGGATTGAAAGAAGATCTTTCAATGATCACGCATCACTTTACATCATCCAATTTGGTTAAGAATATAAAGATATTAACAAACAAGTTGACGTTCTCGATTTGAGAGAAATCGATCGTCCGTTTCTTTTAAAAGCAGGCGTCCATCTAGGCGTTAATTTGATTAAATCCCTTTTAGGAATCGAAATGACCATCCGACGTGACACGCAGATCGTCGCGGGATCACCGTGCGACCGCGTCTTGATCCCGCGGATCGCGATCATCGTCAATCTTGATCGGCGGTCCAAAACTAATCCCAATTGATTTAGCGCGTGGGACCTCACTTAAAACCGTTAAAAATGATTAATTAATTTAAATAAATTGAAAACTTCAAAATCATATAAAATCAAAGAAAATTCAAAAAAATATAAATAAAAGCTCTATGGATTCAACTTAATGAGGAATCCATAAAAATCCCCAATTTATATTGGGTTTATTCCTTAATTTAGGTTTAATGAAAAAAAACTAAACCTTAATTAAATTAAAATTAATAATTAATTTGAAACTTTGGGGAATGAAATTAATCTTAAAAACACCTTAGATAAAATTTTGGGAATTTAATTCTCAATTCAAATGAAATTGAAATTTTATGTGTTAACCTTTAAAAATTAAATTAATTACCCTTTAATAAAATATTTAGAAAACTTTAATCTAATAATCTTAAATCAATATAATTAATATTAGAATACTAATTAAATCTAATAAAACCTATATAAACCTAACAGATCACTAATTAACTCAATTAGGTAATTTAAAAAATAAAATAATTCAATTAAATAACCTAAAATTAATTAAATCATAATAAATCAATCCGTTAACCAAAAATTATAAATAAACCCTTATTAGAAAGGTATTTCAGTGAAGAATGAGTAAAAAATAAAATCTCTTAATTAATATTAATAAATTAAGCTTAATATAGGTTTTAATGAAATAATTAAAACCTTAATTACACCCTAATTACATCTCTAATTGAAACTTTAGGAATATAAAATTGGCATGAAACCCCACTTGTCATAATATGAAACCAAATTGGTCTATAAATTTGGAATTCTTGATTTCCAAATCTCTAGGTCAATATGAACTAAATAATAATTAAGAAAATCATTAATTCATTAAATCAACAAATAAATTGAACCAATCTGAAATAAACATCAGAAAAACTTAGAGTAATTCATTAAAACTTTCTAAGTCAGAGAATTTAATCAAATATCAAATTTTAAGAAAATCAATACTTAATGAAAATGAAATATAATTAAAACAACTTAAGTTAAGTTTAATGAAATACTTATCGTTAATGAATTTAAATAATGGACTTAAAATCTAGATTAATCAGATCAAGGAATTAACTTAAGTACTTTAGGTTAAGAATAATCCATGCATAAAGATATTAATTTTATCAATGGACTTAAAACTTAAGCTTATAACTCCATGATTAAAAATCAAACTTAAATCAAACTCCTTAAAATAACATAAGCTAAATTAAATGAAATCTATATAACTTAGTTTAAAATGAAATAAAATAAACAAATTAAATCAAATAAAATAATTCAAATAATTGAAATAAAATAAATCAAATCTAAACATAAATGAAATTAAAAGGATTAATTAAAATACTTAAGAATTTTAGTTAGACTTTTGGAAACCTCATTAGGATTTAGGATGTGAATAAAGTGAGTTTCACTTAAATGAAATTCATTCTATTTCTCATTCTTGAAAACTTAAATACAACCTTAACCAAATAAAATGAACATAAAAATAAGAATTAAATCATTAAATCATTTGAATTGAAACCAACCAATGGTAAAAATTAAACTAATTCAAATTTCAAACTTCAAAACTTAAACTTAAAGGCCTAGCAAAGACTTACCACACAAACCCACTTCTACACACACTAGATTATTTAGGTCACGGACCCTAGATCTAGGTTAGATCATTCTGTGATTTTCTTTTAATCTCCTATGATATGTTATGTTGTGCTTCACATGTCTGTGTGGTGTATTGCTTTAGACTGGATGTCTAGGCTTATTTATTCGTTAGACTAGATGTTAGGGCATTCTTTCTAGATTTAATATTATTTTTTGCAGGGGTCTGTGTTAAAGGGATTGCTGTAATAAATAAATCATAAAACTATTGTTTACTTGCAAGTGCTAAAAATCCCTTAACATAGTCTATAAGGCAGGTGGGCTTGGCAAGCAACTAATGTTAAGCATATGTTTGTAAAATATATTGGTGTGTTGTGTGTATTTCCTAACATCTATTTTCTGAGCTTAGGATTTCTTTTAAATTTTAAATGTAAATTTGAGCTTAGAATTAGGTTAGGATCTATGGGGTCTAGGATTAGCGGGACCCAACGGAGATGGTGCGGTGGTCCCCTATGGGAGATGGATGTCCACGAAGGAGACTTTCACGGAAAGAAGACCCATAGATCTAAACTTGTAGTTCTAGGGTTGTATAAGGAACTCTGCCCATTTTTCTTTCTTAGGTGTACTTATGCATTGCATTGGCCTTTTTCTTATATAATTTAATTTGGCTTGATTTATTTTGGGTGCGCAATATAAATAACATGCTTTTCTTAGGTTTCTTTACTGTTATGTTTATCTTGTGATGTATGCTAGGCTCATAGGATAAACTAAATTTTCTACCCAACTAAATCAACTGAAACATAAAAATAAATACAACTCATAATATTCACATAAAAGCTAGGTATTAAAACAAGATAAAATATGTAGCAACCCCTTAGGCGGATGTCATGCATAATCATATTGTTTCACTCTTGATTAATGAAGGAATTCCATCTTTACCTAGGCTTGACCTTTGAGAGCCTATGATGGAAGTACACCTTCTTCTATTTGGCCCATAATCTTTTCTAATTACATGCATTAGGCATAAATTGCATTCTATGGCCTAAAATGAATCCTTGAGTCAAAATTATAAAATTTGAAAAATATGCATCTTCATACCCACATAATCTTAGGGTTAAAGTAAGTCTAGGTTCATAGATTTCTTTCCTAAAAAAGCAACAACCCATCTTGCATTCATATGACTTAGCCTCATGATTTTAAAATGCGATTAGGTGGTGTTAGTGGCGACCTTCTCAGGGTTATAAGTCCAGAAAGTCGGATAGGTTAGTTCCTTCAAGTGAAGAGAATGACCAATGATTCCCAAGAATAGAACTAGGTCGAGCATCTGACATGTGTCAGAAGCACCTGTAGACTAGGTTCTGAAGCATCCTTTTAGGAATAAGTCTTCAACCCTAGGCATTTAGGTGTGTCTTTGAATCTAAGTCCAAGATTTCTAAGAAAATGATAACTTCTAAAATTAAATCCCAAATTTGAAATCATAGGATAGATGAAATGTCTCTGGGCATCCAAATTATCAATAGACATTTCTACTCTTTTCCATTTGAATCTTAAAAATAACTCTCTCCAATTTGGACCTCTCAATTGAATTTCTAAATCAATGGTTTGAAAGCTACCTACCTTAGTAGAATAACCACTTATTTCTTTAATCGAGAGTATTCTTAGGAAGAGACCCTTCCAAAGATAACTTGCCTTTATGGGAACCAGATCCAAGGATAAAATTGACTCGCTCTACTTTTCTGTAGTTCGTGAGAAAATACTTTGGTACACAAAGACCCATTAGCCTTAGGAGTCTTTTATTGAAATGATTGAATCCATTATAGAAAGCATGTTTATCTTCAAATAATATGTGTATTCCTTAATGTATTTGGTCATCTAAATAAAATATTCTTAAACTCTATGTGGTGTCATTTCTTTTCTATTAGAGAAAAAGAAAACCAACAAAGCAATAATGGCATATTCACTTATGCCTTTCATTCATATAAATATGCATGTGAAAAATGGACAAAAGAATCACCTTTTTCTACTTAACAAAAAGCATGCATCATAAAGCATCCAAATTTTTTAAAATAATATCACGTAGCATTCATCATAGAAGTGTGCTAAACATCCTCATTTGTATGTATAGATATGCTTAAGATTCATCCATATTCATGTCATACATGTTGGGAAAGAGATAAAGTGTTGTGTATTTTGTGATATTAATTCACTTTACTTAATCTTAAAATGAATTTCTTTTTGGATAGGTTTGTTTAGAGAAAATCTAAGCTTAGGATTAACTAAAACACATAATAAAATATTCTCTAAACAAAATTCAAACATGAATATTTAGAAATTACTTAAGTAGGAAGGAGAGAAGTTCTCTCTCTTTCCCTCTTACAACTTAGTAATTAATTGTAGGTCCATTCAAACCTAAACAAATCATCAAATAAAAAATCAACTAAATCAATCAAGCAACTTAAATGAAACCACCCTCTAAGTTGAACTTTTCATACTTAGAAATGTAAACTTAAAAGAAGCACATATTATACTAAGTCACCATTTCTAGCTTTAAGAAGTGCATGGTTTGATGCTTTGATTTTATTTTATGATGTAATATTTTAGCCAAGATTTGGTATGACTAAATGGGATAATTTAGTCTAATCATTGTCTTCTAACATCCAATAATAAAAAAATTACTTATGCTTATACCCCTAAGCATAATCCAAAATAGGCTAGTAGACTTTACCATGTGTGGGATGCTAAGTCTAATTTATACATACATGATTGAGATTGAATATAACTTTTTTATGTAAAGTAGATTTACTTTTTTCCTTTTCATTTTGCAATTAGATTTTGGAATTGTTTTGGGGAACAGATAATTGTTAAGATTATATTAAATGTGAAGCCTTAGAGCAACATCTTCCATATCAAAAGAAGGAACCAAAGAAGAAGAAAGTTGAAGAAGAAGAAAGAAGAGAAAAGAAATGAAGAATAAGACTTTGTAACATGAATTCCTAATAATTGTAATTCATTTTGTAACTTTGTATAAAGTAGATAAAATTTTTTTATAAAGTTCTGAACAAAAATATTTATTCTTTTCAATAATAAATGATCATTGCTTAAATGTATAAGATATCTTTCCCTTTACATTAAACATATAAAATTGAGATTGATTTACTTTAAGACAATTTTAAATAAGAAAATACAAAGGTTTTATTGATAATCTAATTTAATATTTCATTATTAAATCAAATTGTGTCCAAATTCAAAAAAAATATGAAATTAGATTTAAGTCATCTCATGAGAGCTACAGCAAGGATACTTTTAAAAATATTTTCAAAAAGTAACATTATAATATTATAAATATATATATATATATATATATATATATATATATATATATATATATATATATATATATATATATATATATATATATATATATATATATATATAACTCTATATGAAATTATTCAATTCATATTTATGTCATCATCCGCTAAATTGGTCACCATATCCATCTTCACAGTATTTTTATCAATTGAAATGAAAGATTTTTTTGCTTCTCTTCTCTCCAATTCGTCTGAAAAATTTTAAAAATACTTATTTATTTAAGTGCCCTAAATCTATTTATATCTCGGACATTTAAATTTCTCCCGCGCACGGAATTTGAAATGGCGTCCAACAAGTGTAATGTCGCCAACAAAGTCAGTCTCTGCCATAATGGCATCCTATCACTAATACATGGTAAAGTCAAAAATTAGTATTTTAAGAGCATAGACATGTCCAATTCAGATTAGCGTCTAAATGCAGAGCTGCATCCGGACTCTGTACATAATATTTTCTCGCTATTCATGGTGCTTTATCCTATGTCTAGCTCGTTCCTCTTTTGCAACTTCTCATGCCTCCTTTCCACTACGAATGTTTGGTTACGTGTAAAGAGTATAAAATGAATACAGTATGAATATTTTACTTTGGTTGTATGTAAAGTAAGAATGAAAACTATATTTTGGTTTGGTTGAGCATCCAGAAATAAAGTAAATATATTCTAATATCAATGTAGAGTAATTAGTGAAATTTTTTTCATTAATTAAAATATTAAATTAATAAATTAAATATATATTAAATTATAAATATATTATAAATAAAAATTTACTACTTGATTAAAAAAATATTATGATATATTTATTTTAAAAGTGAAAAATTGAATACTGTGGAGGATCTCTATGTAACTTGAACTCATAAATAAATTTATTTAAATTATTGAATAATGTTATGTAATTTAAAATATTTTTTTATTTACTTTTATAGGAAGCTCAATATATATATATATATATATTAAAAACTAAATAAAAGTATTATTTTTGATATGTTGATTAACTTTATAACTTGAACACTAAAATAAATAAATCACATTTATTTTATCATTTAAATAAAAATTATATCATTTGAGTTAATATTAATGAATTAATTAGATTTTAAAGTGATTTCAAATTCTTATTATTTCTCTCACAAAATAATAATATAATGATATAAAAGTGAAAGGGGATTAAATTAAATTATAATTTTTAATACTAATTAATTAATGATATGATCGATAAAAAGTATACTCTTCTAATACTTTTCTAATATTTTTATATGTTTGAAAATGTACATTTTACTGTTAAAAAATAAATAATGATAATATTTTGAGTATCATGGACCAACGAGCCAAACATCTAAAAAGTGTTGGTGGTGTCATTAGGTACTACAGTGGATTTGTTCTTGAGATCAAGTTCACCTTATGAGAAAGCATGTAGTGTCATAGCTTCTGAGATGTGAAGATCAAAGATAAGCAATATTTCTCAATAGGTGGATAGTTTGCTTCAACAGGGATCAGATGACATCTTGGGTAGTAAAGTGTGCTTTCCTTCCCATCATCATTGGCTTGCCATGAGTAATCGAGAGTCATATATAATGTAAAGAATCAACCACCGCCCGGATAGTCAACTACGGGTTCACCAAGTATTCTTTGATATCTTCGAATGCGTGCTGACACTTGTCATCCCACTTGAACTTGGCATCCTTTTTGACAAGTGCTAAGACTGGTTTGCATCTCCCTGATAAGTTTGAGATATAGCGTTCTATCGAGATACCATCCTTGAAAGGATCTAAGTTGAGTTAAACTCATGGAGGTGGCATTTCTAAGATAGCTTTGATCTTTTCATGATCTATATCTATTCCCAAGAGCACAACAAACCCAAGGAATCACTGAATACACGCACCTGTGGAATTCATCTTGAGGTTATATTATCTTAACCATTCGAAAACTTTGAACTTGGCATCCTTTTTAACAAGTCAAAGAACCGGCTTTGCATCTCCCGATAAGTTTGAGATATAACGCCTTAGAATCATCCTGAAAGGATCTAAGTTGAGTTAAACTCATGTGAGGTAGCATTTCTAAGATAACTTTGATCTTTTCATGATCTATATCTATTCGCCAAGCAGTTGTACAACAAACCCAAGGAATTTCTTTTGAAGCTTACTAATGCACACGTGAATTCATCTTGAGATTATATTATCTTAACCGCTTGAAAACTACTCTCAAGTATATATATATATATATATATATATATATATATATATATATATATATATATATATATATATATATATATATATATTATTTTGAAACAATTAATGCATCTTCTTTGAATTTTTTAATAAGAAATAATTTCGTACACTATTTTGAGTTCTTTCCAAGAGGATTTTGGGTGATTTTGGAGCAGTTTTTCATGTGTACACTCTGCACACTCTAGACTGTACACCCTTTTTTATTTTAAACCACTAGGGGACTTTCTATCCTTTCTAAATACTATTATAGACTGCTTTGAGTTCTTCAGGAGGATTTTGGTGATTTTGGAGTAATTTTTCACAGGGGTGGTTACTAGGAAAAGAGAACTGTCCAATCCAAAACTAAACTGGTTAGTGTCTAAATGGGGTCGCAAAGAAGATGATCCAAATAGAGTGCCCACTGTGGATGCAAAAGTGCTTAATCCAACACCTCGAGAAAATGACATGGTTAGTCATAAATTCAATAAGTATTCTGTCCAACTCAAGGAGAAAATACTGGGACTCATATCTTCCAAGAGTGGTGTACCTGAAAGAGTCACAAGATAGTGAATATCAACCAACCGCATTTGCAATAATCAGCCTAGAAAGAAATCTCGGGGACTCACATCCTCCTAAAACAGAACTGATTGGCCGGATCGCCTCTACCGACAAAAGGTGCTATCCAACCTAGGGCAACCACAAGAATGCCACCTGGGGACTTATATTAGCTCAAAAGTAGTCAACAAGAAAGAGACTCGGGGACTTATCCTAAACTTCAAATAATTTAGTTAACATGATGGCTAGTTCAAGAAGAAAGCAGACTCATATCTTCTTAAACAAAGCCAACATGAGGGACATCTTGCAAAGATGAATAAGGGAGTGCTAAATTGCTCCATATGAATAGCTCGAGATAAAAGATTTGTGTTTTATTATGGGCATGTCTACAAAGAATAGGACAGGGGACTCTACATTACCAAAACACGAAATTAATTTAAATGATCGTGGCAACAAGAATTCCCATAAAGAAAGGATTTATTATTTAATTCTTATTATATTCAAAATAGATGCCTCTTTCTCTTTACATATTCTAAAAACAATGAAATTTGTGTGAAAGAGGGATAAGATGCCATAATTCTACACCAAAAAAAATAGTCGAACAAGGCAAACAAATAACACTTCAAAAAGAGAGAGAAGAATGAATGGAATCAAATTTATTCTTTTATTAATGAATTGTTTTCAAATAAGTATTTCATGGGTAATATTTCTAGATAGAGCCCATTAATTGTTAACAGGTTTTTACAATCAATAAGTATATTATCCTTGTGCCTTTATGACATTCTGGCCTTTCCAAGTGGGTTTAACTTTTATCTTTTGAACAACAATTCTCTTGGATAACAAAGTACTTGGAAAGACCTATTTTTCATTGTTGTTTTGAATCATTTTATCCTGTATAATAATTATTATACTCCTCCAAACCTTTGAGCTCTCTAACCATAACTTGTATTATGCTCAGAATCTTATTACCCAATTCATGATAGTTGAACTTCTATAAAAATGTTTGCATCATACACCAAAGAAAATGAGATGAGTTAATTCAAATGTTTAGCCCATAATGTTTCAACCATTTATCTTCTACTATCATTGAAAGAGTCTTCTTCAATATTAGAGAGTTTTATTGAATGCTTCATGGCATTGTTTTTATAGTAGATGGTAGTATTATATATATGTATTAAAGTTATTATCTGCTTTTAAATGATTTATTATTAGATATAAATCTTAAGGCATGAACCTATATATGATATGGTTCTAAAAAACTAAAGCACATGGTAATATGATTAGTGGGATGGATTCCACCCACTTAAAAGTATGAGCAACTAAGATGATTGATGTTAAGAAAGGATGACATTTTCTAAACACTCAAGATGAAAAGTATGTAGAAATGTTTGGTTTAGGACCACATATACATTATTATACATATAATTTGATCATGTAAAATATAATTTGATCTTAACTTCATCTTCAAATAAACATAGATTAATGTTTATAATGATTGTTTGTCTAAACAAAACCACATTTGGTCAAAGGATTAATATGCCATCAATAGAGCATAAAATCTTTTATATTTATTTCTAGATTTGTTGGTATTCAATATGAACTTTAATATTTAATTTTGGCAATGACAACCTCCTTTAAGAGAAAGTCATGAGTTTATCAATATGGGAAAAACTTGTCATTTTACCCTATTGAAATGGACTCATCTTACATTAATAAGTTTTTATCATCTATTTTTGAACCTAGATGGTAACTTCAAGAATAAGCTCATGTTTTTAAGTAATGACAAAGCTTCTTGAGGACTAACCCAACAATCTGATGACTAAATAATCTCCAAAGATGTATGCTTTGACTTGATTATGAGGTTCACCCAAAGGCAATCAAAGCTATACTCAACTCTTGTTGGTGCATTGGAAAGATAGTATGAGAATGTCATCACATCGTTTTGAGTTAGAAGAACTATTCATTGCTTTTCCTAAGAATAGATCGTGGTGCTTCACCTTTAAGAAAAGAATTAACCATCAAAATACATCTCCATCAATGGTTCCTCTCCTAAGTTCATGATTTGTTCATCGAGAGATCGTCACTTAAGAATCGCAAGAAGTGGTTCTCTAAGAAATTGCCAATGACTAACCTTTACTAATGTGGTATTCTTTTCTCCGCCTCTTAAGTACTAGATATCACATTTGCTTTAATAATTATATTACAAATAATTTATATTGTTTAGGTTTTCTTCATCCGTGTGATATATTTGTTCTTTGTATTTGATTGCATATCTTTTAGTTTTCATGTTGGAATAAAATAGATAAAGTATATTATTATATATTTTTATTTTCAATTATTTGAATCGCATTCCCATATATATATATATATATATATATATATATATATATATATATATATATATATATATATATATATATATATATATATATATATATATATATATATATATATATATATATATATATATATATATGATTATGCACACGCTTTAAAATTCTGTTAAATACTATGGTAGTAAAATGCATATTTTCTAAAAAAAAAATAAATATATATTTTGTATCTCATTTAAGATCTCATTTGTTGAAGTTAGAAAATACTTTAAAAAAGAAAATCTCAATTTAGCTTTTGATTCTTGATTAAATCCTCTATGGTCACTTTATTTACAAGAAGATAAATATATATGGATCATCATCTTGATATTTACAATATGTTCATTTGAGTATTTAATAAATTAGTAATGAATTAAGCATTCAAAAAAAATTTATAATCATATTTATATGACATATAAAGTGTAGTTAATATTATCTATTAAAATGAAATATATGCTAACGTAAGTTAATTTATATATGTAATTTTGATGGGAAATAAACCTTGTTCATGAAAATGATAATATATTGATATAAAATATGCTTGATCATAATTATTTTAAAGTATTTATATATTATAATAGTTTAAAGACAAAATATTTATGACTATATGTGTTGAAAGTAATGTAGGGAATGCTTTTTATTAATAAAATTATCTATTGAGTTTGCATTATAAACTCATTTACTAATAAAGTTTTAATATTGTACCTAATTGATTGATAAATTCGTTAGTAATAAATACAAGTGTAATTGAGTCAAGCTGCACATGAATTGGCTAGAGGTCTACTTGGTAAATGACTCGGGACTTGAACTCGATGAGCCAAGAAGTCAAGCTTTAGCCAGCTCTAACTTAACTCATTAGCTCAAGAGATATATATATATATATATATATATATATATAAACATTCACGATAGATTTTACATATTTATACTTCTATTCTATATATTTATAAATGAATTATTTTCTTTGAATACAAAGCTAACTATTTTATGTATGTGAGCTTTTAAGAGAGAATATTATGTGGGGTATTCTCATACAATTTTATATTTGAATATTAAATCAAATATAAATATTTGATAAAATATAAATTAAAAATATTGTATCACCTGATTGATATCCGGTGTCTCAGACACCTAATATTTTTTTCAACATTTAATGCACCATATATCTTAAATCAAGTATAAATATTTTAATTAGTTTAATGATTATCATATTTTAAAAAATAGTAAGACATTTAAATAGTCTACTTATAATCCCTTTCGCATTTATTAGTATCAATTATATCCTAATTAATTATGATTACTTATCAGTTTTATTAATTTTTAAAGTAATGATAGAGCAACTAAATAAATTCTAATTATTATTTAATCATCTAAGTTAAATATTATTAAAGCTAATTTAAACATTAATTAATATTGATTAATCTATTCATCTTGAAAATTTGATTTCAATTCCTTCTTAGATTTTACATTAATTTTACAATAATTAAAATTATAAATCCTTAAAATAGATAGTTAAATAGTTCATTATTTAACATGCCTTTAATATTTTAAAATTTACACTTTTAAATTTTAATAAATTTAAATTTGTTGTGTGTTGAATATTTAAGATGGTAAAGAGTATGTGTTTAATATTTTAATTTTATATGAAAATCTAATGTACATACAAGTTAAGAGAAGAGTTGTAAAACTGATACATTTCAAAATAACTACAAAGACAAATCTTGATGTCAAAAGTTTATATGATTTTGAGTCAAAACCGACGATCAAGACTTAAAATATCATGGAATCTTTGGGACATCAATTAAATCCCAAAATAACTCTCAAATATGGAGTATTTATAGTCAAATCGAGCGTCTCGACGAGCCGGATCTAACGAGCCTAAGATCTCATAATTCTGACTTCATTTGGGCATCCAAATGCTCAAAATACATCAAATGATCAAAGGAATCATCCTGAGCCGTCCGATCGAGGGGAGTGGTATGGCTTTACATGAATTTACAAGAATGCCCTCCTCCCATCTATAAATAGGCCTTCATTCCTCACATGGGGGGGAAGCCAAGTGAAGGAACCAAGAAGAGAGTGAAACAAGTGAAGAAGAGAGCCACCGCCGACGGAATCACCACGGCCACCGGAAGAACAGCAAGGAAGAAGAGGAAGAGTCCAAGCAAGGAAGAAGAGGAAGAGTCCAAGCAAGGAAGAAGAGGAAGAGCCCGAGCAAGGAAGAAGAGGAAGAGCCCAAGGAAGAAGAAGAGGAAGAGTCCAAGGAAGAAAAGGAAGAGTCCGAAGCGAAGAAGAGAAAAGCCCAAGTGAGGAGGAAGAGAGAGCTCAAGCTTGAAGATCCTCCAAAAAGATCGCACCCCAAGCAAGATTGCACTCCCGCCTGCCATCAACCATCGCCACGCCACCGCCACTAATTGTACCTCACCGGTTACCCCAAGATCTCCACCATCAAGAATAATTACAACCCGATCATTGTTACAGTTGTTATTCCTCTCATATGCAATCAGTAATCCCGTTATCGTGAAGATTTTGTACTCAAACAGATACATAGTGGAAGCTTTTATCTAGTGGTTTTTCCCTCTTTCGAGGTTTTCCACGCTTAAAAATTCTGAGTGTCTTGTTCGCTTTTTTAATTACCGTGTGTGCTGACTTCACAACAAGGCTATATGAACTTTCACTCTACCAAGGATCGGTTTTCAAAGACGCAGCTTTGGCGCTGTGGGAAGAAAACCTTCAACCATAATTTTCGTGAACATCCATGTTATGGCCAATAGGCACAACACTCGTCACAACGGAGCCTCCCGCTCCAACTCCCGTCATTCTCAAAACCCATCCCTGAACCAAGGACGCCAAGTTTTTGCCTCACTCCCCTCGATAGTATGACCTTGTGAGGGCTGAACGGGAATCTCTTTGGAAGATCGTGGTCCGTCAATGGAGGAGTCTCAAAATAAGATGATCCATTTTGCAAGGACTACAATGCTACTACGACATATCTCCCCAAGATCGGTCGCTGCCTGAGGAGGTCAAAACGCTAATCCTCCCGACACTGAGTTCCTCCGCATGGAGACCGTAACGCCGATCTCGACACCGCTAGTTCCACTCATCCATCATGCACTCAACCTTACTAATCCACCGAGTTGTTGATAGCTTCACACATGCTCATCTTGTTAATCCCGCCAATTATTCACAAGGCGACGCTTAATACAAGATGAATTTCACCTTCAAGACAGAAATCATCTTCACCCACACCGCAGTTATGAGGAGTCCTCACCTTTAGCTGAAGTCATTCTTCAACATCCAATCCCCGTAGGTTTCAAGCTTCCGAGCATTGATTCCTATGATTGGGCAACTGACCCACACGAACACATCGACCATTACAGGACTATCATGCATATCCAACGAAGCTCCTACACACCGCTTCTTTTCCGTTACTCAAAGGGCAAGCAAGGTTCTACTCTTCCAAGGGGATCCATCCATACCTTTTAACTAACTCGCTGTGTTCTTGTAGTCAGCCTATTTCAAA